>CM043723.1:19805139-20072639 GCA_023969325.1 Oryzias curvinotus
GAAGCAAAGTGAACAGCAAGCGGTTTAACAGTAGTGTATCGCTACTAAAAAGGTGCTAGATGTAAATATTAACCCAGATAACCCTTAAAGTAAGCAATAGTAGTCAGGCTAATGCCAAACAAGAGAACAGTAGTCAAACACGGCTAGTACTGGAAAAGGCTCACCCGGAAATGACGTCACAGGAACAGCCAGGAAATCCAGGCCTCGAGGTCCGACCGACCGACTTATCGCTGAAGGGCCGAAACAGGCCTGGCCGTCCCGGTGGTCATCCTCCTCTTTGATAAGCTTCCTCCCAGACATGCAGCTGTTCTCCTCACAAAGCCAGGCCAACTCTACTGTCGCTGCCGTCAAGTAAGCCAGTAAATCAAGTAAGCCACTGCCGTTGTTATCAAATGAGACGCTCCTTTGTCCGTTTTCATGACAATGGTACAGTCCATGTTCGTGAAAATGAAACATTCCATGTTCATGACAATGGTATATTCCGTTTTCAGGACAATGGTAGATTCCATTTTCACGACATTGGTACATTCAATGTTCATGACAATAGTGCATTCAGTTTTCATGACAATGGTACATGTCATGGCCGTGACAATGGTACAATCCGTTTTCATGACAATGGTACAGTCCATGTTCATAACAATAATACATTCTGTTTTCATGACATTGGTACAGTCCATTTTCATGACAATGATACATTCCGTTTTCATGGCAATGGTAGATTCCATGTTCATCACATTTGTAAAGTCCATGTTCACAACAATAGTACATTTGGTTTTGATGACAATGGTACATTCCATTTTTATGACAGTGGTACATTCCTGTTGTCATGAAAATGGTACATTCCGTTTTCATGACAATGGTACATTCCGTTTTCATGACAATGGTACATTCCGTTTTCATGACAATGGTACATTCCGTTTTCATGACAATGGTACATTCCATTGTCATAACAATGGAATGTACCATGTTCATGACTTTGGTACATTCCATGTTCATGACATTGGTACTGTCCATGTTCATGACAATGATACATTCCGTTTTCATGACAATGGTACATTCCACATTCATGACATTGGTACATTCCATGTTCATGACAATAGTACATTCCATTGTCATGACGATGGTACATTCCTGTTGTCATAAAAAATTATACAGTCCATGTTCATGACAATGGTACAGTCCATGTTCATGATATTGGTACATTCCGTTTTCATGACAATGGTACATTCTGTTTTCAGGACAATGGTACATTCCATTTTCATGACATTGGTAAATTCCGTTTTTTATTACAATGGTACATTCCATTTTCATGACAACAGTACATGTCATGGCTTTGACAATGGTACAGTCCACGTTCATGACAATGGTACAGTCCATGTTCATGATGATGGTAAAATGCCACGTTCATGACAATGGTACAGTCCATGACAATGGCACAATCAATGTTTATGACAATGGCACAATCCGTTTTCATGACAATGGTACAGTCCATGTTCGTGAAAATGAAACATTCCATGTTCATGACAGTGATACATTCCGTTTTCATGACATTGGTACATTCAATGTTTATGACAATAGTGCATACAGTTTTCATGACAATGGTACGTGTCATGGCCATGACAACGGTACATGTCATGACCGTGACAATGGTACAATCCAAGTTCATGACAATTGTACAGTCCATGTTCATGACAATGGTACATTCCATGTTCATGACAATGGTACAATCCATGTTCATGACATTGGTACACTTCATGTTCATGACAATGGTACAATACGTTTTCATCACGATGGTACAGTCCATGTTCATGACAATGATACATTCCGTTTTCATGACATTGGTACAGTCCATTTTCATGACAATGAACCATTCCGTTTTCATGGCAATGGTACATTCCATTTTCATGACAAAGGTACATTCCTTTTTCATGACAGTGGTACATTCCGTCTTCATGAAAATGGTACATTCTGCTTTTATGACAATGATACATTTTATGTTCATGACAATGGTATATTCCATTGTCATGATGGTACATGCCATTTTCATGACAACGGTACATTTCATGGCCATGACAATGGTATAATCAACATTTATGACAATGGTACAGTCTAAGTTCATGACGATGGTACAATACCATGTTCATGACAATGGTACAGTCCATGTTCATGAAAATAGTACACTCCATGACAATGGTATTTTCCTTTGCCATGACAGTTTTACATTATATGTTCATGAAAATGATACATTCCGTTTTCATTACAATGTTACATTACATGTTCATGTCAATGGTTCTATCCATTTTTATTACAACGGTATATTCGATGTCCATGACAATGGTACATTCTGTTTGTCATGAAAATGGAGTGTATCATTTACATGAAATTTTACAATCCATGTTTGTGACGATGGTACAGTCAATGTTCATGAAGATGGTACATTCCGTTTTCTTGAAAATGGTACAGTTCATGACAATTGTACATTCCATGTTCATGACATTGGTACAGTCCATATTCATGACAATTGTATATTCCGTTGTCATGACAATGGTACATTCCATTTTCATGACAAAGGTACATTCCGTTTTCATGACAGTGGTACATTCCGTCTTCATGAAAATGGTACATTCTGCTTTTATGACAATGATACATTTTATGTTCATGACAATGGTACATTCCATTGTCATGATGGTACATGCCATTTTCATGACAACGGTACATTTCATGGCCATGACAATGGTACAATAAACGTTTATGACAATGGTACAGTCTAAGTTCATGACGATGGTACAATACCATGTTCATGACAATGGTACAGTCCATGTTCATGACATTGGTACAGTCCATATTCATGACAATTGTATATTCCGTTGTCATGACAAAGGTACATTCCGTTTTCATGACAGTGGTACATTCCGTCTTCATGAAAATGGTACATTCTGCTTTTATGACAATGATGCATTTTATGTTCATGACAATGGTACATTCCGTTGTCATGACAATGGTAAATTCCTTTTTAATGAAAATTGTACAGTTCATGACAATTGTGCATACCATGTTTATGACATTGGTACAGTCCATGTTCACGACATTGGTACAGTCCATGTTCATGACAATAGTACATTCCATTGTCATGACGATGGTACATTCCTGTTGTCATAAAAAATTATACAGTCCATGTTCATGACAATGGTACAGTCCATGTTCATGATATTGGTACATTCCGTTTTCATGACAATGGTACATGCCATTTTCATGACAACGGTACATTTCATGGCCACGACAATGGTACAATCCATGTTGATGACAAGGGTACGATCCATGTTCATGACATTGGTACAGTCCATGTCCATGACAATGGTACATTCAGTTGTCATGACAACGGTACATGTCATGGCCATGACAATGGTACATTCCGTTTTCATTTCAGTTGTACATTCCATTTTCACAACAATGGTACAGTCCATGTAGGTGAAAATGCTACATTCAGTTTTCATGACAATGGTACATTCCGTTGTCATGACAATGGTACATTCCATTTTCATGACAAAGGTACATTCCGTTTTCATGACAGTGGTACATTCCGTCTTCATGAAAATGGTACATTCTGCTTTTATGACAATGATACATTTTATGTTCATGACAAGGTATTATTCCATTTTAATGACAATGGTACATTCCGTTTTCAGGACAATGGTACATTCCATTTTCATAACATTGGTATATTCCGTTTTTATTACAATGGTACATTCCATTTTCATGACAACGGTACATGTCATGGCCATGACAATGGTACAATCCAAGTTCATGTCAATGGTACAGTCCAGGTTCATGACGATGGTACAATGCCATGTTCATGACAATGGTACAGTCCATGTTCATGACAATGGTACAATCCATGTTCATGACATTGGTACAGTCCATGTTCATGACAATAATACATTCCATTTTCATGGCAATGGTACATTCCGTTTTCATGACAATAGTACATTCCATTGTCATGACGATGGTACATTCCATGTTAATGAAAATGGTATATTCCATGTACATTACAGAGGTACATTCCGTTTTCATGACAATGGTACATTCCGTTTTCATGACAATGGTACATTCCGTTTTTATGACAATGGTACATTCCATGTTCATGACAATGGTACATTCCATGTTCATGACAATGGTACATTCCATGTTCATGACATTGGTACAGTAGATGTTTATGACAATGGTATATTCCATGTTCATGACAATGGTACAGTCCATGTTCATGACAATGGTACAGTCCATGTTCATGACAATGGTACATTCCATGTTCATGACTTTGGTACATTCCATGTTCATGACATTATTACAATCCATGTTCATGACATTGGTACAGTCCATGTTCATGACAATAATACATTCCATTTTCATGGCAATGGTACATTCCGTTTTCATGACAATAGTACATTCCACGTTCATGACATTGGTACATTCCATGTTCAAGACTTTGGTACAATCCATGTTCATGACATTGGTACAGTCCATGTTCATGACAATAATACATTCCATTTTCATGGCAATGGTACATTCCGTTTTCATGACAATAGTACATTCCATTGTCATGACGATGGTACATTCCATGTTAATGAAAATGGTATATTCCATGTACATTACAGAGGTACATTCCGTTTTCATGACAATGGTACATTCCTGTTGTCATGAAAATTATACAGTACATGGTCATGACAATGGTACAGTTTATGTTCATGATATTGGTACATTCCGTTTTCATGTCAATGGTACATGCCATTTTCATGACAACGGTACATTTCATGGCCATGACAATGGTACAATCCACGTTTATGACAATGGTACAGTCCAAGTTCATGACGATGGTACAATGCCATGTTCATGACATTGGTACAGTCCATGTCCATAACAATTGTACATTTGGTTGCCATGACAATGGTACATTCCGTTTTCATTTCAGTGGTACATTCCATTTTCACGACAATGGTACAGTCCATGTTCGTGAAAATGGTACATTCCGTTTTCATGACAATGGTACATTCCATTTTCATGGCAATGTTACATTCCATGTTCATGACAAGGTAACATTCCATTTTTATGACAATGGTACATTCCGTTTTCAGGACAATGGTACATTCCACGTTCATGACATTGGTACATTCCATGTTCAAGACTTTGGTACAATCTATGTTCATGACATTGGTACAGTCCATATTCATGACAATAGTACATTCCACTGTCATGACGATGGTACATTCCATGTTAATGAAAATGGTATATTCCATGTTCATTACAGAGGTACATTCCGTTTTCATGACAATGGTACATTCCTGTTGTCATGAAAATTATGCAGTACATGTTCATGACAATGGTACAGTTTATGTTCATGATATTGGTACATTCCGTTTTCATGTCAATGGTACATGCCATTTTCATGACAACGGTACATTTCATGGCCATGACAATGGTACAATCCACGTTTATGACAATGGTACAGTCCAAGTTCATGACGATGGTACAATGCCATGTTGATGACATTGGTACAGTCCATGTCCTTAACAATTGTACATTTGGTTGTCATGACAATGGTACATTCCATTTTAATGACAATGGTACATTCCGTTTTCAGGACAATGGTACATTCCATTTTCATGACATTGGTACATTCCATTTTTATTACAATGGTACATTCCATTTTCATGACAACGGTACATGTCATGGCCATGACAATGGTAGAATCCACGTTCATGACAATGGTACAGTCCATGTTCATGACGATGGTACAAAGCCATGTTCATGACAATGGTACAGTCCATGTTAATGACAATAGTAAAGTCCATGTTCGTGACAATGGTACATTCTGTTTTCACAGCAATGGTACATTCCATGTTCATGACATTTGTACAGTCCATGTTCACAACAATGGTACATTTGGTTTTCATGACAATGGAACATTCCATTTTCATGACAATGGTACATTCCTGTTGTCATGACAATGGTACATTCCGTTTTCATGACAATGGTACATTCCATTTTCATGACAATGGTACATTCCGTTTTCATGACAATGGTACATTCCGTTTTCATGACAATGGTACATTCCATGTTCATGACAATGGTACATTCCATGTTCATGACATTTGTACAGTAGATGTTTATGACAATGGTATATTCCATGTTCATGACAATGGTACATTCCATGTTCATGACTTTGGTACATTCCATGTTCATGACATTATTACAATCCATGTTCATGACATTGGTACAGTCCATGTTCATGACAATAATACATTCCATTTTCATGGCAATGGTACATTCCGTTTTCATGACAATAGTACATTCCACGTTCATCACATTGGTACATTCCATGTTCAAGACTTTGGTACAATCCATGTTCATGACATTGGTACAGTCCATGTTCATGACAATAATACATTCCATTTTCATGGCAATGGTACATTCCGTTTTCATGACAATAGTACATTCCATTGTCATGACGATGGTACATTCCATGTTAATGAAAATGGTATATTCCATGTACATTACAGAGGTACATTCCGTTTTCATGACAATGGTACATTCCGTTTTCATGACAATGGTACATTCCGTTTTCATGACAATGGTACATTCCATGTTCATGACAATGGTACAGTCCATGTTCATGACAATGGTACAGTCCATGTTCATGACAATGGTACATTCCATGTTCATGACTTTGGTACATTCCATGTTCATGACATTATTACAATCCATGTTCATGACATTGGTACAGTCCATGTTCATGACAATAATACATTCCATTTTCATGGCAATGGTACATTCCGTTTTCATGACAATAGTACATTCCACGTTCATGACATTGGTACATTCCATGTTCAAGACTTTGGTACAATCCATGTTCATGACATTGGTACAGTCCATGTTCATGACAATAATACATTCCATTTTCATGGCAATGGTACATTCCGTTTTCATGACAATAGTACATTCCATTGTCATGACGATGGTACATTCCATGTTAATGAAAATGGTATATTCCATGTACATTACAGAGGTACATTCCGTTTTCATGACAATGGTACATTCCGTTTTCATGGCAATGTTACATTCCATGTTCATGACAAGGTAACAGTCCATTTTTATGACAATGGTACATTCCGTTTTCCGGACAATGATACATTCCATTTTCATGACATTGGTACATTCCGTTTTTATTACAATGGTACATGCCATTTTCATGACAACGGTACATGTCATGGCCATGACAATAGTAGAATCCACGTTCATGACAATGGTACAGTCCATGTTCATGACGATGGTACAAAGCCATGTTCATGACAATGGTACAGTCCATGTTCATGACAATAGTAAAGTCCATGTTCATGACAATGGTACAATCCATGTTCATGACAATGGTACATTCCGTTTTCACAGCAATGGTACATTCCATGTTCATGACATTTGTACAGTCCATGTTCACAACAATGGTACATTCGGTTTTCATGACAATGGAACATTCCATTTTCATGACAATGGTACATTCCGTTTTCATGACAATGGTACATTCCGTTTTCATGACAATGGTACATTCCATTGTCATGACAATGGTACATTCCATTGTCATGACAATGGTACATTCCACTGTCATGACAATGGTACATTCCATGTTCATGACATTGGTACAGTCAATGTTCATGACAATGATACATTCTTTTTTCAAGGCAATGGTACATTCCTTTTTCATGACAATGGTACATTCCACATTCATGACATTGGTACATCTATGTTCAAGACTTTGGTACAATCCATGTTCATGACATTGGTACAGTCCATATTCATGACAATAGTACATTCCATTGTCATGACGATGGTACATTCCATGTTAATTAAAATGGTATATTCCATGTTCATTACAGAGGTACATTCCGTTTTCATGACAATGGTACATTCCTGTTGTCATGAAAATTATACAGTCCATGTCCATGACAATGGTACAGTCCATGTTCATGATATTGGTACATTCCATTTTCATGACAATGGTACATTTCATGACCATGACAATGGTACAATCCACGTTTATGACAATGGTACATTCCGTTGTCATGACAATGGTACATTCTGTTGTCATGACAACGGTAAATTCCTTTTTTATGAAATTTGTACAGTTCATGACAATTGCGCATTCCATATTCATGACATTGGTACAGTCCATGTTCACAGCAATGGTACATTTGGTTGTCATGACAATGGTACATTCCATTTTCATGACAATGGTACATTCCGTTTTCATTTCAGTGGTACATTCCATTTTCACGACAATGGTACAGTCCATGTTCGTGAAAATGGTACATTCCGTTTTCATGACAATGGGACATTCCGTTTTCATGGCAATGGTACATTCCATGTTCATGACAAGGTAACATTCCATTTTTATGACAATGGTACATTCAGTTTTCAGGACAATGGTACATTCCATTTTCATGACAATGGTACATTCCGTTTTTATTACAATGGTACATTCCATTTTCATGACAACGGTACATGTCATGGCCATGACAATGGTAGAATCCACGTTCATGACATTGGTACAGTCCGTTTTTTATTACTATGGTACATTCCATTTTCATGACAACAGTACATGTCATGGCCATGACAATGGTACAGTCCACGTTCATGACAATGGTACAGTCCATGTTCATGATGATGGTAAAATGCCATGTTCATGACAATGGTACAGTCCATGTTCATGACAATGGCACAATCCATGTTTATGACAATGGTACAATTCAATTCAATTCAATTTTATTTGTATAGCCCAAAATCACAACAACAGTCGTCTCGATGGGCTTTGAAGTAAAACATGAACTCAAAAGGATCATGAATACAAAGAGTCAATAGGAAAATACTAAAATAAACTAACAAACTGACTAAGCTATACTGGCATCCCTGCCCTTAGACCCCCCCTTCGCGGTAAGGAAAAACTCCTAAAAAAAACGGATTCCGGAAAAAATGAAGAAACCTCAGGGGTGCCCACATGAAGGAGGGATCCTCCCCCAGGACGGACAGGCGATTTACCAGAACTCATAGAGAAGAATTAACTTATCTAACTCTACATCTACATATTTAAAGTCCAGCAGACGAGCTTCATCCAGCCGGGGTTGGGGACAGTCAGGGGCGCGAGTCAAGCCGGAGACAGGAACCACAGCCAGGTTTAGGAGCAGAGACGAGGTACACGGTCAGGAACAGGAGCACGGATGAGCCAACTGGAATCTGGAAGCACTCCCACTCCCCAGGAGAGGAGAGGGATAGAGGGACAATACATGAATCGTACTGCACCAAACAGAGACATGGATAACTAAATGATAAATGATGATCACAGATAGAGAAGAGAGGAAGTGTAGAGGTAGATGAGAAAAGAAAAGTATTGGAAAAGGACAGAAAAGAGGACAGAGCCCCAGTGCACCATAGTTACCCCAGCTTCAACTTCTAGCAGCCTTTTAAAATAATAGTTATTGTTATTTAGTTTAATTTAAACAATTAACATTAAGTTAAATAATCTCTGAATCCTAACTAGTCTGACAATAAGCCTGTCCAAAGAGGAATGTTTTCAGTCTAACTTTGAATGTAGAAACTGAATCTGCCTCTCTTACATGAGCTGGGAGTTTATTCCATAAGACAGGGGCTTGGTGGCTAAACGCTCTACCTCCAACTGTACTTTTACTAATTCTAGGAATCACAAGCAGTCCTGCATTTTGCGAGCGAAGTGTTCTGATTGGATGGTAAGGGACTATGAGGTCATTAATATAGGATGGGGCCATTCCATGTAAGGCCTTAAAGGTTAACAGGAGGATCTTGAACTTAATTCTAGAATCAACTGGGAGCCAATGGAGCGAAACTAACACAGGAGTGATGTGATCTCTTCTGCTAGTTCCTGCTAACAATCTAGCTGCTGCGTTCTGAACAAGCTGGAGACTTCTTAAGGAACTCTTAGGACACGCTGCTAACAAGGAGTTACAGTAATCCAGCCTCGACGTAACAAATGCATGGATGAGTTTTTCAGCATCACTCTTAGAAAGTATATTTCTGATCTTAGCAATGTTCCGCAGGTGAAAAATGCAGTTCTACACGCCTGAGAAATGTGAGCCTTAAATGATAAATCCTGGTCAAATAAGACCCCAAGGTTTCTAACTGTGGAATTGGGGGCTATACTTACACCATCCAGGGAGACTATCTGAGCAGACAGAGCATCTCTCAGGTTTTTAGGGCCTAGTATAATAACCTCAGTTTTTTCTGGGTTCAAGAGGAGGTAATTAATTGTCATCCAGGTCTTGATGTCACTAATGCAGGCGTTCAGTTTCTCTATATTGTCATTCTGGTCAGGTTTCATGGATAAATACAACTGAGTATCGTCGGCATAACAATGAAAATTAATGCTGTGTTTCCTGATTATGTTTCCTAGGGGTAGCATATAAAGCGTAAACAGGATAGGTCCTAAGACTGAGCCCTGTGGGACTCCGTAGTTAACTCGAGTGCACTGAGAGGAATGTCCATTTACATTAACAAACTGATACCTATCTGACAGATAGGATTTAAACCACTGGAGAGCAGATCCTCTGATCCCTATGTCATGCTCTAATCTATGGAGTAAAATACTGTGGTCGATGGTGTCAAAAGCTGCGCTGAGATCTAACAGGACAAGAATAGAAAGTAGTCCCTTTTCTGAAGCCAATAACAAGTCATTAGAGACTCTAACTAGTGCAGTTTCCGTACTGTGGTGGGGTCTAAACCCCGACTGAAAGTCTTCAAAGTGGCTGTTGTCCTGTAGGTGGCAGTAAAGCTGCTTAACTACAACTCTTTCTAGGATTTTAGAAATAAAGGGCAGGTTTGATATCGGTCTATAGTTGGCCAAGATGTTAGGATCCAAACTGGGCTTTTTCAGAAGAGGTTTAACAACTGCATATTTAAAAGACTGTGGCACGTAACCCGTTTCCAGAGAGGTATTTATCATTGTTAATATGGAATCATTAATTAGGGGAAAAGTTTCTTTAAAAAGTCTAGTGGGAATTGGGTCTAACAGACACGTTGAGGATTTGGAGGACGTAATAATTGATGCTAATTCTACTTGATCCACAATAGTGAAGCAGTCTAATGTTACAGAGGTTTCTATGGATGCCTCCACTTCTACCGCTTCAGCCTGCTCTGGGCTGATAGAAGGAATAACTTGATTTAACTTATGTCTAATATTTGAGATTTTACTATCGAAAAATGTAAGAAAATCATCAGAGCTGAGAGAAACAGGAACATGTGGTTCTACTGAGCTCTGACTGTGAGTTAATTTAGCAATAGTGCTAAAAAGAAATCTGGGATTGTTTCCATTCTCTGATATTAAGGTTGAATAGTACTGGCTTCTAGCTCTACGCAGAGCTTTTTTATAATTTAATAGGCTATGTTTCCAGATATTCAGAGACTGCTCTGAACCGGAGCGGCGCCATTCTCTTTCCAACTTACGGGTTTCTTGTTTAAGAGAACGTGTTTCAGCGTTAAACCACGGTGCTACTCGGTTTTGTCTAACGAACTTAGGTTTCAGGGGGGCAACAACATCAAGTGTACTCCTGAGGGCTTGTAAGGCATCATTAACAAAGTGGTCATTTATACTAGGACTGATGCTATGGGAGCTGGTCTCAGAGTATTTGCTCAGAATGTCACTAAGTACTGGCTGAACTGTGAGTTTAAACTCAGACACAGAACGGTCAGTTAAGGTTCTTCTAAGTTGTTTCTTATTCACTGGGGCAGTAGCAAGTTCTAAAGTAAGCTGGAAGGTAATCATAAAGTGATCAGAAATGATGGGGTTAAGAGGAAGGACACTCAGCTGGCTGATCTCTATACCATGGGTTAAAACGAGGTCCAGGGTGTGCTTATGACAGTGAGTGGGTTTATTTACATTTTGGGTGAAACCAACATCATCTAATAAAGCTGCAAAAGCCTTTCCTAGACAGTCACTGGGGTCATCAACGTGAATATTAAAATCCCCTATTATTATGGTTTGATCAGAATCTAAGACAATAGTCGATAGGAAGTCAGAAAACTCAGTTAAAAATTCTGAATATGGGCCGGGGGGGCGATAAATAATTAAGAATAAAACAGGTTTTCGAGTCTTCCTGTTTGGGTGATTTATAGACAATATGATACTTTCAAATGAATTATAAGCATTTTTAACTTTAGGGCTGAGAAGTAAGCTAGACTGTGATATTACTGCCAAACCACCTCCTTTCCCTGAAATTCTGGATTTCTGATAGTTAGCATAGGTGGGGGGGGGTTGCTTCATTCAATCTAACATAGTCATCCTGTTGGAGCCAAGTTTCTGTTAAGGCTAGTAAACTAAGGTTGTTATCAGTGATTAACTCGTTGACTAAGAGGGACTTAGAGGAAATGGATCGAACGTTTAATAAACCACATTTAATGACGTCATAATTGTGCTTGTGAGAACTGCTGTCAGTCACTTTAAGGTTTCTATGACGCGCTCCTTTCATTTGTCTTTCATCACATAAGCTAAAGCTAGGACCTGCTTGACTTTCCCTGCATGGGTTTTGCACCAGCACTAAGGGAGGCTCAGAGGAGCGTTTTACACTACTGCTCTGTGCCCGGGTCTTGTCTCTGGATTGTCAGGTTAACAGACTAAGGCTAGCAGAAATGTTTCTAGAAAGAAGAGCGGCACCGTCCCGAGTGGGATGGACACCATCTCTCCGCATGAGACCGGGCTTCCCCCAAAACGCGCTCCAATTATCCACAAAACCAACGCCGTTTTCTGGGCACCATCTAGAAAGCCAGCGGTTGAATGATGAAAAGCGGCTGTACATTTCATCACTGACTAAGTTCGGCAGGGGACCAGAGAAAATTACAGTGTCGGACATCGTCTTAGCCAGTTTACACACCGAAGCTACGTTTAACTTAACCACCTCTGATTGTCTCCGTCGGGCATCATTACCGCCTGCGTGAATCACGACTCGACGGAACCTGGACTTACTCTGAGCTAACATCCTAAGGTTCCCCTCGATGTCACCAACTCTGGCCCCCGGATAACACCTGACTGTAGCCGCTGGGAGCTCCACGTTTCTGACTTCAGAAGAGCCTATAACCAGAGTTGAGGGTTCAGCGGGTGTGTCGCTGAGGGGGGAGAACCTATTACTAACGTGGAGTCTCAGGTGCTCTAAGTTTTTGCGCTTAGCACTATGTTTCCTCCCAACCGGTACAAACCCCTGACTGTCTCCCGGCTGCTGGGAGAACGCTGGGGTGCTAACTGGGTTAGCCCTGGTAGCGCGGCCCGCACTACGAGTAACGACCTGGCTAGCCGGCTTAGCTTCCACTGTGCGGAGCCGCGCTTCTAACTGCTCAAGCCTGGCCTCCAAGTCTAACACAAGACTACACTTAACACATCTACCGCTATCTTCACTAAAGGAGGCAGGATCGTCACTAAACATATGGCACATGGAGCAGGAAAGAGAGGGAAAGGTGGAAGGAGGAGTGGTGGCCATGCTAGGTTCTAAGCTAGGCTAGCGGTGTTTAGGTAAAGAGAAGTGGTTTATTTAGCAAAATGAGAAAGTGAACAGCAAGCGGTTTAACAGTAGTGTATCGCTACTAAAAAGGTGCTAGATGTAAATATTAACCCAGATAACCCTTAAAGTAAGCAATAGTAGTCAGGCTAATGCCAAACAAGAGAACAGTAGTCAAACACGGCTAGTACTGGAAAAGGCTCACCCGGAAATGACGTCACAGGAACAGCCAGGAAATCCAGGCCTCGAGGTCCGACCGACCGACTTATCGCTGAAGGGCCGAAACAGGCCTGGCCGTCCCGGTGGTCATCCTCCTCTTTGATAAGCTTCCTCCCAGACATGCAGCTGTTCTCCTCACAAAGCCATGCCAACTCTACTGTCGCTGCCGTCAAGTAAGCCAGTAAATCAAGTAAGCCACTGCCGTTGTTATCAAATGAGACGCTCCTTTGTCCGTTTTCATGACAATGGTACAGTCCATGTTCGTGAAAATGAAACATTCCATGTTCATGACAATGGTATATTCCGTTTTCAGGACAATGGTAGATTCCATTTTCACGACATTGGTACATTCAATGTTCATGACAATAGTGCATTCAGTTTTCATGACAATGGTACATGTCATGGCCGTGACAATGGTACAATCCGTTTTCATGACAATGGTACAGTCCATGTTCATAACAATAATACATTCTGTTTTCATGACATTGGTACAGTCCATTTTCATGACAATGATACATTCCGTTTTCATGGCAATGGTAGATTCCATGTTCATCACATTTGTAAAGTCCATGTTCACAACAATAGTACATTTGGTTTTGATGACAATGGTACATTCCATTTTTATGACAGTGGTACATTCCTGTTGTCATGAAAATGGTACATTCCGTTTTCATGACAATGGTACATTCCGTTTTCATGACAATGGTACATTCCGTTTTCATGACAATGGTACATTCCGTTTTCATGACAATGGTACATTCCATTGTCATAACAATGGAATGTACCATGTTCATGACTTTGGTACATTCCATGTTCATGACATTGGTACTGTCCATGTTCATGACAATGATACATTCCGTTTTCATGACAATGGTACATTCCACATTCATGACATTGGTACATTCCATGTTCATGACAATAGTACATTCCATTGTCATGACGATGGTACATTCCTGTTGTCATAAAAAATTATACAGTCCATGTTCATGACAATGGTACAGTCCATGTTCATGATATTGGTACATTCCGTTTTCATGACAATGGTACATTCTGTTTTCAGGACAATGGTACATTCCATTTTCATGACATTGGTACATTCCGTTTTTTATTACAATGGTACATTCCATTTTCATGACAACAGTACATGTCATGGCTATGACAATGGTACAGTCCACGTTCATGACAATGGTACAGTCCATGTTCATGATGATGGTAAAATGCCACGTTCATGACAATGGTACAGTCCATGACAATGGCACAATCAATGTTTATGACAATGGCACAATCAATGTTTATGACAATGGCACAATCCGTTTTCATGACAATGGTACAGTCCATGTTCGTGAAAATGAAACATTCCATGTTCATGACAGTGATACATTCCGTTTTCATGACATTGGTACATTCAATGTTTATGACAATAGTGCATACAGTTTTCATGACAATGGTACGTGTCATGGCCATGACAACGGTACATGTCATGACCGTGACAATGGTACAATCCAAGTTCATGACAATTGTACAGTCCATGTTCATGACAATGGTACATTCCATGTTCATGACAATGGTACAATCCATGTTCATGACATTGGTACACTTCATGTTCATGACAATGGTACAATACGTTTTCATCACGATGGTACAGTCCATGTTCATGACAATGATACATTCCGTTTTCATGACATTGGTACAGTCCATTTTCATGACAATGAACCATTCCGTTTTCATGGCAATGGTACATTCCATGATCATGACATTTGTACAGGCCATGTTCACAACAATGGTACATTTGGTTGTCATGACAATGGTACATTCCATTTTCATGACAATGGTACATTCCTGTTGTCATGAAAATTATACAGTCCATGTTCATGACAATGGTACATTCCGTTTTCATGACAACGGTCTATGCCATGTTCATTACAATGCTATATTTCATGTTCATTACAGAAGTACATTCCGTTTTCGTGGCAATGGTACATTCCTTATTCATGACATTGGTACAGTGCATGTTCATGACAATGATACATTCTGTTTTCATGACAATGGTACATTCCATGTTCATAACATTGGTACAGTCTATGTTCATGACAGTGGTACATTCTGTTTTCATGAAAATGGCACATTCTGTTTTTATAACAATGGTACATTCGATGTTCATGACAATGGTACATTCTGTTTTCATGACAATGGTACATTCCATTGTCATGAAAATAGTACACTCCATGACAATGGTATTTTCCTTTGTCAAGACAGTTTTACATTATATGTTCATGAAAATGATACATTCCGTTTTCATTACAATGTTACATTACATGTTCATGTCAATGGTCCTATCCATTTTTATTACAACGGTATATTCGATGTCCATGACAATGGTACATTCTGTTTGTCATGAAAATGGAGTGTATCATTTACATGAAATTTTACAATCCATGTTTGTGACGATGGTACAGTCAATGTTCATGAAGATGGTACATTCCGTTTTCTTGAAAATGGTACAGTTCATGACAATTGTACATTCCATGTTCATGACATTGGTACAGTCCATATTCATGACAATTGTACATTCCGTTGTCATGACAATGGTACATTCCATTTTCATGACAAAGGTACATTCCTTTTTCATGACAGTGGTACATTCCGTCTTCATGAAAATGGTACATTCTGCTTTTATGACAATGATACATTTTATGTTCATGACAATGGTATATTCCATTGTCATGATGGTACATGCCATTTTCATGACAACGGTACATTTCATGGCCATGACAATGGTATAATCAACATTTATGACAATGGTACAGTCTAAGTTCATGACGATGGTACAATACCATGTTCATGACAATGGTACAGTCCATGTTCATGACATTGGTACAGTCCATGTCCATGACAACGGTACATTCCGTTGTCATGACAATGGTAAATTTCTTTTTAATGAAAATTGTACAGTTCATGACAATTGTGCATACCATGTTTATGACATTGGTACAGTCCATGTTCACAACAATGGTACATTCCGTTTTCATGACAATGGTACATTCCGTTTTCATGACAATGGTACATTCCACATTCATGACATTGGTACATTCCATGTTCAAGACTTTGGTAAAATCCATGTTCACGACATTGGTACAGTCCATGTTCATGACAATAGTACATTCCATTGTCATGACGATGGTACATTCCTGTTGTCATGAAAAATTATACAGTCCATGTTCATGACAATGGTACAGTCCATGTTCATGATATTGGTACATTCCGTTTTCATGACAATGGTACATGCCATTTTCATGACAACGGTACTTTTCATGGCCACGACAATGGTACAATCCATGTTGATGACAAGGGTACGATCCATGTTCATGACATTGGTACAGTCCATGTAGGTGAAAATGCTACATTCAGTTTTCATGACAATGGTACATTCCGTTGTCATGACAATGGTACATTCCATTTTCATGACAAAGGTACATTCCGTTTTCATGACAGTGGTACATTCCGTCTTCATGAAAATGGTACATTCTGCTTTTATGACAATGATACATTTTATGTTCATGACAAGGTATTATTCCATTTTAATGACAATGGTACATTCCGTTTTCAGGACAATGGTACATTCCATTTTCATAACATTGGTATATTCCGTTTTTATTACAATGGTACATTCCATTTTCATGACAACGGTACATGTCATGGCCATGACAATGGTACAATCCAAGTTCATGTCAATGGTACAGTCCAGGTTCATGACGATGGTACAATGCCATGTTCATGACAATGGTACAGTCCATGTTCATGACAATGGTACAGTCCATGTTCATGACATTGGTACAGTCCATGTTCATGACATTGGTACAGTTCATGTTCATGACAATGGTTCAATCCGTTTTTTATGACAATGGTACATTCCTGTTGTCATGAAAATTATACAGTCCATGTTCATGATAATGGTACATTCCGTTTTCATGACAATGGTCTATTCCATGTTCATTACAATGGTATATTCCATGTTCATTACAGAGGTACATTCCGTTTTCATGGCAATGGCACATTCCTTGTTCAAGACATTGGTACAATCCATGTTCATGACAATGGTACATTACGTTGTCATGAAAATAGTACACTCCATGACAATGGTATTTTCCTTTGTCATGACAGTTTTACATTCTATGTTCGTGAAAATAATACATTCCGACTCATTGCAATGTTACATTACATGTTCATGGCAATGGTACATTCTGTTTTCAAGAAAATGATACAATCCATGTACATGACATTCTGTTTTCATGAAAATGATACAGTCCCTGTACAAGAGAATGTTACATTCCTTTGTTATGACAGTTTTACATTCCATGTTCATGAAAATGATATATTCCACTTTCAAGACAATATTACAATCCATGTTCATGACAATGGTACAGTCCATGTTCATGACAATGGTACATTCCGTTTTCATGTTAATGGTATAGTTCATGACAATTGTACATTCCATGTTTATGACATTGGTACAGTCCATGTTCATGACAATGGTACATTCCGTTGTCATGACAATGGTGCATTCCATTTTCATGACAATGGTACATTCGATGTTAATGACAATGGTACATTCCGTTTTCATGACAATGGTACAATCTGTTTTCATCACAATGGTACAGTCCATGTTCATGACAATGATACATTCCGTTTTCATGGCAATGGTAGATTCCGTTTTTATGACAATGGTACATTCCATTGTCATAACAATGGTACATTCCATTGTCATGACTTTGGTACATTCCATGTTCATGACATTGGTACTGTCCATGTTCATGACAATGATGCATTCTGTTTTTTTTACAATGGTACATTCCATTTTCATGACAACAGTACATGTCATGGCTATGACAATGGTACAGTCCACGTTCATGACAATGGTACAGTCCATGTTCATGACAATGGCACAATCAATGTTTATGACAATGGTACAATCCGTTTTCATGACAATGGTACAGTCCATGTTCGTGAAAATGAAACATTCCATGTTCATGACAGTGGTACATTCCGTTTTCATGACATTGGTACATTCAATGTTTATGACAATAGTGCATACAGTTTTCATGACAATGGTACGTGTCATGGCCATGACAACGGTACATGTCATGACCGTGACAATGGTACAATCCAAGTTCATGACAATTGTACAGTCCATGTTCATGACAATGGTACATTCCATGTTCATGACAATGGTACAATCCATGTTCATGACATTGGTACACTTCATGTTCATGACAATGGTACAATACGTTTTCATCACGATGGTACAGTCCATGTTCATGACAATGATACATTCCGTTTTCATGACATTGGTACAGTCCATTTTCATGACAATGAACCATTCCGTTTTCATGGCAATGGTACATTCCATGATCATGACATTTGTACAGGCCATGTTCACAACAATGGTACATTTGGTTGTCATGACAATGGTACATTCCATTTTCATGACAATGGTACATTCCTGTTGTCATGAAAATTATACAGTCCATGTTCATGACAATGGTACATTCCGTTTTCATGACAACGGTCTATGCCATGTTCATTACAATGCTATATTTCATGTTCATTACAGAAGTACATTCCGTTTTCGTGGCAATGGTACATTCCTTATTCATGACATTGGTACAGTGCATGTTCATGACAATGATACATTCTGTATTCATGGCAATGGTACATTACGTTTTAATGACAATGGTACATTCCATGTTCATAACATTGGTACAGTCCATGTTCATGACAGTGGTACATTCCGTTTTCATGAAAATGGTACATTCTGTTTTTATAACAATGGTACATTCGATGTTCTTGACAATGGTACATTCCGTTTTCATGACAATGGTACATTCCATTGTCATGAAAATAGTACACTCCATGACAATGGTATTTTCATTTGTCATGACAGTTTTACATTATATGTTCATGAAAATGATACATTCCGTTTTCATTACAATGTTACATTACATGTTCATGTCAATGGTCCTATCCATTTTTATTACAACGGTATATTCGATGTCCATGACAATGGTACATTCTGTTTGTCATGAAAATGGACTGTATCATTTACATGAAATTTTACAATCCATGTTTGTGACGATGGTACAGTCCATGTTCATGAAGATGGTACATTCCGTTTTCTTGAAAATGGTACAGTTCATGACAATTGTACATTCCATGTTCATGACATTGGTACAGTCCATATTCATAACAATGGTACATTCCATTTTCATGACAAAGGTACATTCCGTTTTCATGACAGTGGTACATACCGTCTTCATGAAAATGGTACATTCTGCTTTTATGACAATGATACATTTTATGTTCATGACAATGGTACATTCCATTGTCATGATGGTACATGCCATTTTCATGACAACGGTACATTTCATGGCCATGACAATGGTACAATCAACGTTTATAACAATGGTACAGTCTAAGTTCATGACGATGGTACAATACCATGTTCATGACAATGGTACAGTCCATGTTCATGACATTAGTACAGTCCATGTCCATGACAATGGTACATTCCGTTGCCATGACAATGGTACATTCCGTTGTCATGACAATGGTAAATTCCTTTTTAATGAAAATTGTACAGTTCATGACAATTGTGCATTCCATGTTTATGACATTGGTACAGTCCATGTTCACAACAATGGTACATTTGGTTGTCATGACAATGGTACATTCCATTTTTATGACAATGGTACATTCCGTCTCCAGGACAATGGTACATTCCATTTTCATGACAACGGAACATGTCATGGCCATGACAATGGTAGAATTCACGTTCATGACAATGGTACAGTCCATGTTCATGACAATGATACATTTTGTTTTCATGACATTGGTACAGTCCATTTTCATGATAATGATACATTCCGTTTTCATGGCAATGGTAGATTCCATGTTCATCACATTTGTACAGTCCATGTTCACAACAATAGTACATTCGGTTTTGATGACAATGGTACATTCCATTTTTATGACAATGGTACATTCCGTTTTTATGACAATGGTACATTCCATTGTCATGACAATGGTACATTCCATGTTCATGACTTTGGTACATTCCATGTTCATGACTTTGGTACATTCCATGTTCATGACATTGGTACTGTCCATGTTCATGACAATGATACATTCTGTTTTCATGGCAATGGTACATTCCGTTTTCATGACAATGGTACATTCCACATTCATGACATTGGTACATTCCATGTTCAAGACTTTGGTACAATTCATTCATGTTGTCATAAAAAATTATACAGTCCATGTTCATGACAATGGTGCAGTCCATGTTCATGGTATTGGTACAGACCATGTTCATGAGAAGGGTACGATCCATGTTCATGACATTGGTACAGTCCATGTCCATGACAATGGTACATTCAGTTGTCATGACAACGGTACATGTCATGGCCATGAAAATGGTACATTCTGTTTTCATTTCAGTTGTACATTCCATTTTCACAACAATGCTACAGTCCATGTAGGTGAAAATGCTACATTCAGTTTTCATGACAATGGTACATTCCATTTTCATGGCAATGGTACATTCCATGTTCATGACAAGGTATTATTCCATTTTTATGACAATGGTACATTCCGTTTTCAGGACAATGGTACATTCCATTTTCATAACATTGTTACATTCCGTTTTTATTACAATGGTACATTCCATTTTCATGACAACGGTACATGTCATGGCCATGACAATGGTACAATCCAAGTTCATGACAATGGTACAGTCCATGTTCATGACGATGGTACAATGCCATGTTCATGACAATGGTACAGTTCATGTTCATGACAATGGTACAATCCGTTTTTATGACAATGGTACATTCCTGTTGTCATGAAAATTATACATTCCATGTTCATGATAATGGTACATTCCGTTTTCATGACAATGGTCTATTCCATGTTCATTACAATGGTATATTCCATGTTCATTACAGAGGTACATTCCGTTTTCATGGCAATGGCACATTCCTTGTTCAAGACATTGGTACAATCCATGTTCATGACAATGGTACATTACGTTGTCATGAAAATAGTACACTCCATGACAATGGTATTTTCCTTTGTCATGACAGTTTTACATTCTATGTTCGTGAA
Source organism: Oryzias curvinotus (assembly GCA_023969325.1). Lineage (NCBI taxonomy): Eukaryota > Metazoa > Chordata > Actinopteri > Beloniformes > Adrianichthyidae > Oryzias > Oryzias curvinotus. The sequence goes on from CM043723.1 coordinate 19,827,075, forward strand.
AATAATACATTCCGTTTTCATTACAATGTTACATTACATGTTCATGGCAATGGTCCTATCCATTTTTATTACAATGGTACATTCAATGTCCATGACAATGGTACATTCTGTTTTCACGAAAATGATACAATCCATGTACATGACATTCTATTTTCATGAAAATGATATATTCCATTTTCAAGACAATATTACAATCCATGTTCATGACAATGGTACAGTCCATGTTCATGACAATGGTACATTCCGTCTTCATGTTAATGGTACAGTTCATGACAATTGTACATTCCATGTTCATGACATTGGTACAGTCCATGTTCATGACAATGGTACATTCCGTTGTCATGACAATGGTACATTCCGTTTTCATGACAATGGTACATTCCATTGTCATGGCAGTGGTACATTGCAGTGTCATGACAATGGTACATTCCATTGTCATGACAATGGTACATTCCATGTTCATGACATTGGTGCATTCCATGTTCATGACATTGGTACAGTCCATGTTCATGACAATGATACATTCCGTTTTCATGACAATGGTACATTCCACATTCATGACATTGGTACAGTCCATATTCATGACAATAGTACATTCCACTGTCATGACGATGGTACATTCCATGTTAATGAAAACGGTATATTCGATGTTCATTACGTGTTCATGACAATGGTACATTCTGTTGTCATGACAATGGTACATTCGGTTTTCATGACAATGGTACATTCCGTTTTCATGACAATGGTACAGTCCATGTTCATGACAATGATACATTCCGTTTTCATGACATTGGTACAGTCCATTTTTATGACAATGATACATTCCGTTTTCATGGCAATGGTACATTCCATGTTCATGACAATGGAACATTTCATTTCTATGACAATGTTACATTTCGTTTTCAGGACAATGGTACATTCTATTTTCATGACATTTGTACATTCAATGTTCATGACAATAGTACATTCAGTTTTCATGACAATGGTACATGTCATGGCCATGACAACGGTATATGTCATGGCCATGACAATGGTACAATCCAAGTTCATGACAATGGTACAGTCCATGTTCATGACAATGGTACATTCTGTTTTCATCACAATTGTACATTCCATGTTCATGACCATGGTACATTCCTTTTTCATGACAATTGTACATTCCATGTTCATGACCATGGTACATTCCTTTTTCATGAAAATGATACAATCCATGTTCATGACAATGGTACATTACGTTGTCATGAAATTAGTACACTCCATGACAATGGTATTTTCCTGTGTCATGACAGTTTTACATTCTATGTTCGTGAAAATAATACATTCCGTTTTCATTACAATGTTACATTACATGTTCATGGCAATGGTCCTATACATTTTTATTACAATGGTACATTCAATGTCCATGACAATGGTACATTCTGTTTTCACGAAAATGATACAATCCATGTACATGACATTCTATTTTCATGAAAATGATATATTCCATTTTCAAGACAATATTACAATCCATGTTCATGACAATGGTACAGTCCATGTTCATGACAATGGTACATTCCGTTTTCATGTTAATGGTACAGTTCATGACAATTGTACATTCCATATTCATGACATTTGTACAGTCCATGTTCATGACAATGGTACATTCCGTTGTCATGACAATGGTACATTCCATTTTCATGACAATGGTACATTCCATTGTCATGGCAGTGGTACATTGCAGTGTCATGATAATGGTACATTCCATTGTCATGACAATGGTACATTCCATGTTCATGACATTGGTGCATTCCATGTTCATGACATTGGTACAGTCCATGTTCATGACAATGATACATTCCGTTTTCATGGCAATGGTACACTCCGTTTTCATGACAATGGTACATTCCACATTCATGACATTGGTACAGTCCATATTCATGACAATAGTACATTCCACTGTCATGACGATGGTACATTCCATGTTAATGAAAACGGTACATTCGATGTTCATGACAATGGTACATTTCGTTTTCATGACAATGGTACATTCCATTGTCATGGCAGTGGTACATTGCAGTGTCATGACAATGGTACATTCCATTGTCATGACAATGGTACATTCCATGTTCATGACATTGGTGCATTCCATGTTCATGACATTGGTACAGTCCATGTTCATGACAATGATACATTCCGTTTTCATGACAATGGTACATTCCACATTCATGACATTGGTACAGTCCATATTCATGACAATAGTACATTCCACTGTCATGACGATGGTACATTCCATGTTAATGAAAACGGTATATTCGATGTTCATTACGTGTTCATGACAATGGTACATTCTGTTGTCATGACAATGGTACATTCGGTTTTCATGACAATGGTACATTCCGTTTTCATGACAATGGTACAGTCCATGTTCATGACAATGATACATTCCGTTTTCATGACATTGGTACAGTCCATTTTTATGACAATGATACATTCCGTTTTCATGGCAATGGTACATTCCATGTTCATGACAATGGAACATTTCATTTCTATGACAATGTTACATTTCGTTTTCAGGACAATGGTACATTCTATTTTCATGACATTGGTACATTCAATGTTCATGACAATAGTACATTCAGTTTTCATGACAATGGTACATGTCATGGCCATGACAACGGTATATGTCATGGCCATGACAATGGTACAATCCAAGTTCATGACAATGGTACAGTCCATGTTCATGACAATGGTACATTCTGTTTTCATCACAATTGTACATTCCATGTTCATGACCATGGTACATTCCTTTTTCATGACAATGGTACATTCCATAGTCATGACATTGGTACAATCCATGTTCATGACATTGGTACAGTCCATATTCATGACAATACTACATTCCATTTTCATCACAATTGTACATTCCATGTTCATGACCATGGTACATTCCTTTTTCATGAAAATGATACAATCCATGTTCATGACAATGGTACATTACGTTGTCATGAAATTAGTACACTCCATGACAATGGTATTTTCCTGTGTCATGACAGTTTTACATTCTATGTTCGTGAAAATAATACATTCCGTTTTCATTACAATGTTACATTACATGTTCATGGCAATGGTCCTATACATTTTTATTACAATGGTACATTCAATGTCCATGACAATGGCACATTCTGTTTTCACGAAAATGATACAATCCATGTACATGACATTCTATTTTCATGAAAATGATATATTCCATTTTCAAGACAAAATTACAATCCATGTTCATGACAATGGTACAGTCCATGTTCATGACAATGGTACATTCCGTTTTCATGTTAATGGTACAGTTCATGACAATTGTACATTCCATATTCATGACATTTGTACAGTCCATGTTCATGACAATGGTACATTCCGTTGTCATGACAATGGTACATTCCATTTTCATGACAATGGTACATTCCGTTTTCATGACAATGGTACATTCCATTGTCATGGCAGTGGTACATTGCAGTGTCATGACATTGGTGCATTCCATGTTCATGACATTGGTACAGTCCATGTTCATGACAATGATACATTCCGTTTTCATGGCAATGGTACACTCCGTTTTCATGACAATGGTACATTCCACATTCATGACATTGGTACAGTCCATATTCATGACAATAGTACATTCCACTGTCATGACGATGGTACATTCCATGTTAATGAAAACGGTATATTCGATGTTCATTACGTGTTCATGACAATGGTACATTCTGTTGTCATGACAATGGTACATTCGGTTTTCATGACAATGGTACATTCCGTTTTCATGACAATGGTACATTCCGTTTTCATGACATTGGTACAGTCCATTTTTATGACAATGATACATTCCGTTTTCATGGCAAGGGTACATTCCATGTTCATGACAATGGAACATTTAATTTCTATGACAATGTTACATTTAGTTTTCAGGACAATGGTACATTCCATTTTCATGACATTGGTACATTCAATGTTCATGACAATAGTACATTCAGTTTTCATGACAATGGTACATGTCATGGCCATGACAACGGTATATGTCATGGCCATGACAATGGTACAATCCAAGTTCATGACAATGGTACAGTCCATGTTCATGACAATGGTACATTCTGTTTTTATCACAATTGTACATTCCATGTTCATGACCATGGTACATTCCTTTTTCATGACAATGGTACATTCCATAGTCATGACATTGGTACAATCCATGTTCATGACATTGGTACAGTCCATATTCATGACAATACTACATTCCATTTTCATCACAATTGTACATTCCATGTTCATGACCATGGTACATTCCTTTTTCATGAAAATGATACAGTCCATGTTATTGACAATGGTACAAATCATGTTCATGACAATGGTACATTACGTTGTCATGAAATTAGTACACTCCATGACAATGGTATTTTCCTTTGTCATGACAGTTTTACATTCCATGTTCATGAAAATGATACATTCCGTTTTCATTACAATGTTACATTACATGTTCATGGCAATGGTCCTATCAATTTTTATTACAATGGTACATTCAATGTTCATGACAATGGTACATTCCGTTTTCATGAAAATGATACAGTCCATGTACATGACAATGGTACATTCCTTTGTCATGACAGTTTTACATTCCATGTTCATGAAAATGATACATTCCATTTTCATGACAATGGTACAATCCATGTCTGTGACGATGGTACAGTCTATGTTCATAAAGATGGTACATTCCAATTTCATGACAATGGAACATTCCGTTTTCATGACAGGGGTACATTCCGTTTTCATGACAATGGTACAGTCCATGTTCGTGAAAATGGTACATTCTGTTTTTATGACAATGGTACATTCCATGTTCATGACAATGGTACATTCCGTTTTTTATGACAATCGTACATTCCGTTTTCACGATAATGGTACAGTCCATGTTCATGAAAATGGTACATTCTGTTTTCATGACAATGGTGAATTCCATGTTAATGATATTGGTACAATCTATGTTCATGACAATGGTACATTCCATTTTAAGACGATGGCACAATCCATGTTCATTACAATGGTGCAGTCCGTTGTCATGACAATAGTGCAGTGCCTGTTCAAGACAATGGTACATTCCATTTTCTTGACAACGGTACATTTCATGGCCATGACAATGGTACAATCAACGTTTATAACAATGGTACAGTCTAAGTTCATGACGATGGTACAATACCATGTTCATGACATTAGTACAGTCCATGTCCATGACAATGGTACATTCCGTTGCCATGACAATGGTACATTCCGTTGTCATGACAATGGTAAATTCCTTTTTAATGAAAATTGTACAGTTCATGACAATTGTGCATTCCATGTTTATGACATTGGTACAGTCCATGTTCACAACAATGGTACATTTGGTTGTCATGACAATGGTACATTCCATTTTTATGACAATGGTACATTCCGTTTTCATTTTGGTGGTACATTCCATTTTCACGACAATGGTACAGTCCATGTTCGTAAAAATGGTACATTCCGTTTTCAAGACAATGGTACATTCCATTTTCATGGCAATGGTTTATTCCATGTTCCTGACAAGGTAACATTCCATTTTTATGACAATGGTACATTCCGTCTCCAGGACAATGGTACATTCCATTTTCATGACAACGGAACATGTCATGGCCATGACAATGGTAGAATTCACGTTCATGACAATGGTACAGTCCATGTTCATGACAATGATACATTTTGTTTTCATGACATTGGTAGATTCCATGTTCATCACATTTGTACAGTCCATGTTCACAACAATAGTACATTCGGTTTTGATGACAATGGTACATTCCATTTTTATGACAATGGTACATTCCGTTTTTATGACAATGGTACATTCCATTGTCATGACAATGGTACATTCCATGTTCATGACTTTGGTACATTCCATGTTCATGACTTTGGTACATTCCATGTTCATGACATTGGTACTGTCCATGTTCATGACAATGATACATTCTGTTTTCATGGCAATGGTACATTCCGTTTTCATGACAATGGTACATTCCACATTCATGACATTGGTACATTCCATGTTCAAGACTTTGGTACAATTCATTCATGTTGTCATAAAAAATTATACAGTCCATGTTCATGACAATGGTACAGTCCATGTTCATGGTATTGGTACAGTCCATGTTCATGAGAAGGGTACGATCCATGTTCATGACATTGGTACAGTCCATGTCCATGACAATGGTACATTCAGTTGTCATGACAACGGTACATGTCATGGCCATGAAAATGGTACATTCTGTTTTCATTTCAGTTGTACATTCCATTTTCACAACAATGCTACAGTCCATGTAGGTGAAAATGCTACATTCAGTTTTCATGACAATGGTACATTCCATTTTCATGGCAATGGTACATTCCATGTTCATGACAAGGTATTATTCCATTTTTATGACAATGGTACATTCCGTTTTCAGGACAATGGTACATTCCATTTTCATAACATTGTTACATTCCGTTTTTATTACAATGGTACATTCCATTTTCATGACAACGGTACATGTCATGGCCATGACAATGGTACAATCCAAGTTCATGACAATGGTACAGTCCATGTTCATGACGATGGTACAATGCCATGTTCATGACAATGGTACAGTCCATGTTCATGACAATGGTACAATCCATGTTCATGACATTGGTACATTCTGTTTTTTATCACAATGGTACATTTCATTTTCATGACAACGGTACATGTCATGGCCATGACAATGGTACAATCCATGTTTATGACGATGGTACAATGCCATGTTCATGACAATGGTACAATCTGTTTTCCTGACATTGGTACAGTCCATTTTCACAACAATGGTACATTTGGTTGTCATGACAATGGTACATTCCATTGTCATGACAATGGTACATTCCGTTGTCATGACAATGGTACATTCCGTTTTCATGAAAATGGTACATTCCGTTTTCATGAAAATGGTACATTCCATGTTCATGACATTGGTACATTCCATGTTCATGAAAAGGATACATTCCATTTTCATGACAATGGTCCAATTAATTTTCATTACAATGGTAAATTCAATGTTCATGACAATGGTACATTCCATACCATTTACCACTGTCATGACTAGGGGTGTGTATTGGCAAGAGTCTGCCGATACGATACATATCCCGATACGCGTCCTGCGATACGATACGTATCCCGATATTTTACCGAAACATGGTTTCTTTCTGTTTTTTTAAATATGACTTTGAAAAAACTCAACCTAAATTTTAATGTCTTCCATTGTGATAAAATGGTCAAATTTGGTTTAATGATCACAATGTTAAGCACTGCAATTATATCTCATATATAAGTTGCGCTTACCAAAGCAAATTCATAGTGCTTTTATTTTGGTAAGTTAAACTATAGAAATGGAACAGTCAACATTGTCTGATCTAAAAAATGTTTATTTTTTTCAGTGTAAGAAAAAACAAAGAATGAATGAGTCTTAACCAATAAGTTTCTATTGGGAAAATAATATGCTGTTTATTTTCAGAATTAATGTATCTTCTCTAGTGCTTTTAAGCAGTTCAGGAGCCTGAAGGGTGGGGGACACACACTGATTCTTTCCAGAAACAATAAAGTGTGATGATGAGGCAGCATGGCAGAATGAAGGAAAGTTGCTTTAATGTGACAAAAAGGGGCTTTGTTAACATATCTGCTCTTTTTGCACCTTTGCAGCCACGCTTCTCACACACGGAAGTAAACTGGTAACGCTGATCACCACAATGTCAGCCTTTTTCAGAGCATTGTACACATCCCTCTGATCCATCAGGTCCCTAAACTAGAATCCATTGCTTTGAGGTTCTGCAGAACTTTAGCCCGCTTTGCTAGCATGTTAGCAGATGCTAAGCGCATCAGCCTATTAGCTGCTGCCGTGCTTCATTGTCTATCTTATTTATCTGAGCCGCTAAAAAGCACAGCAATCCACGTTTTCATATCTTACTGGCAGCAACATGGCTCAGAGTTTCTGTTTGGTATCCATTCCAAGTAAAAACTAAATAGTTCATGTCTCATAACAACAGAACAAGCTGCCTCTGGCTGCAGTCTTATGCAGAGTAGAGCTGCTCTAAGAGGCTCTGTGTGCTCTGCTGCCAACTAGCGGTCGGAGGGTGAAGTGGACAACAAGAGTCCGACGCTGAAGGTCGCTCAGAAATAACTAAATAAATATCGATATGGCAGCGTTTCGAATCGATACAAGTATTGCCAAATGATGTATTGCGATATATTGCAGAATCGATTTTTTCTTACACCCCTAGTCATGACTGATGACATGGACTGATTATTAACAGACCACTCCCAGAAACAGATTTTTGTGTTGAAGTTTGGTTAACCTGCAAGTTCAAAGACACAAACTTCTCTGTGATATATTTGCTTTAGTCGTGGATCATAATTTTAAAATGTTAAATACTTTCCAATTGTTGGTATTCATAATGCAGCGTTGAAAATGTGCTACGTTAATGGGACCTACATTTGAATGGACATAAAACTTCATAAAATGTAAACTTTGAGAATAAAGGGGACAAGTTAAAGATAGAGTTTTACTTCACACTGAAATCAAAGTGTTGGAATGTGCACCACTTTATTATTTCCTGTTCTGTCAAAATGGAGAACCCTGACTTGATCCTGGTGGGTAGAACACATTTATATCTAACGCTAATAGTTGATAGTTGATGGGTTTTTTGTTGCTAACATTTTTGTTGGACAGTTTGCTGGAAAATCAGTAGCAGAGTTAATCCAGCTAATAGTTTTTCTTATTTTATAAAGCAGATCACCTACAGGGGTCAATTTTATTTATTGTTATATAAAACCAATAAATGCATTTTGCAAATAATTATTACTGCCTTTTTTGTACAGAAAAAATACAAATTTTTTATGACAATATCCAAATATTTCCTTTAAACAACATTTTGAAAAAGCTCAAAAACAGTGAATGTGGACTGGAGATTCATTTCTAAAAGGGAATCTGTCTCTGGTAAATTGAGATACATGAAACTAGAACTTTAGTTAAACATTTAGCAAATACATTATTGATAGTGTGAGTATTGTCTGGTTTTAATTTCTTTGATTTCAGTTGTGCTTTATCAAAGCTTCGTTCAAGTCTCGCTGTTCCAAAGCCAAGCCATGCTTTTTTCTGAAGGAGGGTTGCTGGGGCCGCTCCTTTATATGTTCAGTCATTTTTGGAGTTTGATTTGTCTTTGATCTTTGTCAGATTATGTATGTTACTCTCTTTATTTCTCCATTCTTTAACTGTTTTTTTTGTTTTCATGCATTTGTAGGTTTTCAAGTCAAATGGTGGAACATGCTTCATAAGTTTACGTTTATTGAAGAATCTAAATTGTCCCCATGTGTTCATGTGAGTGTGTGGTTCTGCAGCCCTGTAGTTTGGCCAAACAGAATGGAGTATTTACCCGGACCATGGGATCATTAATGATAATGCATACTTGATCGGCCATTAACCCTTATGTTTCTTATATTCACCTTACAAATATTACAATATACATTTCCCAACAATGGTACAATCCATTTTCAGGATAATGGTACATTCAATGTTCATGACAATGGTACATTCCGTTTTTATGAAAATGGTGCATTCTGTTTTCATGAAAATGGTACAGTCCATGTTCATGACAATGGTACATTCTGTTTTCATGACAATGGTACATTCCGTTTTCATGAAAATGGTACAATCCATGTTCATGACAATGGTACATTCCATGTTCATGACAATGGTACATTCCATTTTCACGACAATGGTACATTCTGTTTTCATGACAATGGTACATTCCGTTTTTATGAAAATGGTACAGTCCATGTTCATGACAATGGTACATTCCATGTTCATGACGATGGTACATTCCATGTTCATGACGATGGTACATTAGAAGGTGGAAAAGCAGAAAAAAAAACTTAAAAAAACAATTTACTCCAAAATAAACATGATCAGAGCTGCATTGTTTCTGTTTTTTCACTTTTTCCTCTCAGGAAAAAACAAACAAAATACACAAATGCAGCTATGTGCAGGATTTCAGACAGTCCACTGAAACAGAATAAAAACAGAAAAGAAACAAAAATACTTTTTTCTCCATTTAAAAGTAGTAATGAGTAACACAAAGATGCAGCACAACGACAAATACAACTTAAAGTAAAACATAATATACACATAATACAAAACACATTATAATATTCACATCAGGAAAGAAATCAAATATTTCTACATAAATATAAAATGTCCAAATTATCTTTTTGTACATATGATCCAAAAAAAAGCTGTTTGATGTCACTCCTCCTATAGTCCAGCAGGGGGCGGTGTAGGAGCAACAAGAAAACAATGTATTTTCACTAAAAAGATAAGACTTCCTAAAGTTTCTAGAAGCTGCTGGATCAGGACCTGTCTGAGTTTCTGTCAGAATGTCTGTCTGATGAAGAGTTCAGAGTAGATCTAAAGGCTGGGTCTGGATGTTTCCTCAGGCTGTGCTACAGCGTCTGCTCTCAGGTGTGATCCCACTGCTGAGCGGCACGCAGGTGTTGACCTGCTCCGTTTCCGGCCTGGGCCGGTTCACCCGTCTTTAGACGACCTGGTCTCCCCGGGCTCCCCCAGACAGACCATATCGGTACCAAACTCAGTGCAGACACCCGATCAGCACAGTCCACTGCAGCTCAGAGCTCCTGAGCTCCAACCATCCTCCAGCCTCCATCAGCGCGGATTACAGGCGCGCGCCACCACACCCGGCGGGAAACGCAGATCAGCTGTTGGACTAAGATGCTGCAGTCACACATGAGAGCAGCTTCTGGAATCAAAGCCTGAAGTTTTTCACTCTCTTCATTTCTGTCCAATAGGCATAATATCTTCATTTATTTTGTATATTTAGAAAAAAGTCTTCAGCCCATTTTTTGTTTTTTATTTCTTTAAATGATATAATCAATAATTGATTTCTCTTTTATTTGGTTTTGTAAAACTATAAAGATCTCCTTGGATGTAAGTAAAATAATAGTTTGTGTTATGCTTTTCAATAATTGCATCTTTTTACTTTTCTGTGTCACAAAACTGGCCAAAGAGAATGAAAGTACAGTAATAAAGGAAACAAAAAAATAGTGAATACATCTGGTGATTGTTAGAGAAGATTTTTTATTTTACTTTACCTTGTTTCATTGTTTATTGATTTTATTAGTGTTTACATTTTTCATTCTCATTTTTATTTGAATGGCTAGACCAATATTACATTTTTAGGTAAAGGCAAGATCAATATACTAACTAACTGTTTGACTTTTATTAAGAACATACAATTCTGATATGAAAAATATTTCATTTAGTATCAAAACTTTTTCACAGCATCAAAAGGGAAAACACTTCAGTGAACTCAACTCTTTAAATAAGATAGAAACTTTTTAACAGTAGAGCAGCTTTAATAGAACGCTCTTTAACTCACATTAAATACAATTATTAGTGTCTAGCTCACTACTGAACATATTTTAGAACAATGTTGTGATATTATGCAATAACGTATGTTGACCACTAGGTGGCTCTACCGGTTGGTATGAAAGTGGTTGCATAGAAGAAGAAAGTGGCATGGTGGATGTAGCACAAGGTGGCTAATAAAAGAAGTGACTGGAAGCTAACTGTCTCTTCATCATTTTGGAAACACGAACGTTACATGGTACCAGGAGTAAAACTTGAAAGATGACATGGATTTGAAAACACTGGAGAGTTTGAAAGTGACGGGAAATGTTGACGAAAACTGGCGCACCTTCAAGCAGCAATTCCAGCTGTATGTTGCAGCAATGGGACTGGAAACGAAGCCAGATGCTAGAAAGGTAGCATTACTGCTAACGATAGCAGGGCCACAGGCCATTGAAATATTCAACACGTTCGTGTTCGACAATCCTGGTGATGAAGAAAAGTTGGATGTTGTTATGGGCAGATTTGACGCGCACTGTTCTCCAAAGAAAAACGAGACGTACGAGAGATACGTGTTTCGGTCGCAGACACAGAGGGGACAAGAGCTGTTTAATAGCTTCCTGACCGACCTGCGTTTAAAAGTGTAGTCCTGCAATTTCGGGACTTTGAAGGACTCCATGATTCGGGACCAGATTGTTTTCGGCGTGGAGGATAACAAGATCAGAGAGAGGCTGCTTCGAGAGATGGAACTGACACTGGCGGGGGCCATCAAGATCTGCCAGGCCAGTGAGTTGTCCCACAAACATGTAAAGACTTTTAATGAGATGTCTGCGGTCGCCTCAGCGCAGGTGAGCGACGGTACTGCAGCAGTCGGAGCGGTGACGTTTCAGCAGAAAAGACGCATGCAGACCCGGCCTGCACAGCAGCAGCAGGAGGAGTTCAGCTGCAGGAGATGCGGTTCACGGCACAAGCCCAGACAGTGTCCAGCTTTTGGTAAGCAATGCTCCAACTGCCAAGGCAAGAACCATTTCGCCAAGCAGTGTTTCTCGAAACGAAAAGAGGGAGGGAAAGGAAAGACTGTAAACTTAATTGAAGAGCCAGAGCTAGGTGACACTTTCTTTGTTGGAATTGTAAATTGTGAAAATGAACAAGAAAATAATCCACACAAGGAAAATGATGTAACTAAAGAGGATAAATGGTTAGCTCCACTAATGATAAATGGGACTGAAGTCCCTATGAGATTGGACACCGGTGCAAAAGCAAATCTCATCAACATGGCTGACATAAACGCAATGCAAAATAAATCAGAAATAAAGAGGAAAAGTTCTGGACTGAAAGATTACAATGGGCAGCCAATTAAATGTTTGGGCACATGCAGACTGAGTGTGTCAGTAAAAGGAAAAATGCACCACCTGTTCTTCTTTGTTGTAAAGAAGAAGTATTATGTAAAAGACTTTGTTGCTGTCACCAGCTGAACTACTGATGAAGCGGAAACTGAGAACCACCTTACCAAACCATCTGAGCGGCACATCAAAGGAAAATAATACTGCAAGGATTGAACATAAACTACGACAGCAGAAGAGGAGGCAGAAATCATTCTACGACAGGACAACAAAACATCTTCCTCCCTTAACAACCAACAACACTGTCAGAATTGAAGATGCTGATGGATGGAGTACCAGAGCAACTGTTCTGCAAGAAGTCACTCCATGATCATATACTGTGAAAACAAATGATGGACAAATCCTCAGACGCAGTCTGTTGAAAACACCTTAAGAGAGTGTTGGTGAGTTCAGTGTGACCTGTGATGAACCTCAGGTGATTCCTACACCTGTGATGAACAATGACACTCCAACTCCTGAGTTGAGAAGATCCTCAAGAGAAATAAGAAAACCTGACAGACTGAACTTGTGAGAAAAAATGTAGATGACATACATGGTAATATGTTGAACAAATGTATGTTTGTTTATGTTGAGGTTGGTTAGTTTTTTTGCAAAAGTAATGATCACTGTTGTGATGTTTTGATAATTTCTAGTACTACATTTTGCCTCTGAAAAAGGGGGATGTTGTGATATTATGCAACAACGTCTGTTGACCACTAGGTGGCTCTACCGGTTGGTATTAAAGTGGTTGCATAGAAGAAGAAAGTGGCATGGTGGATGTAGCACAAGGTGGCTAATAAAGGAAGTGACTGGAAGCTAACTGTCTCTTCATCATTTTGGAAACACGAACATTACACAATGCTTAAAGAAAAGGCTTGACAGCCTTAATAAACAAACAAAGAAGGTCCTTTCTTTTCAGAAATAAAATAATACATATGGCCTTCAAGCATTGAGAACATATGTCTAACATCAATTAACAAAAACTCATTTCAGTTGACTAAGAACAGAAGTTATTTTAATGAAAATATTAATGATACATTTATGATATCCAATATGTTTTTTTGACTGCTGGAAGTGCTCCCAGCAGAACTTTTTGAAGCCACACTCACGCCAGTAGACCCAACAGTTCCTCCCTCCTCCTCTGGATGCAGTGGCGCCTCCAGAACTTTTTCATGGGGGTGGCCGGTGGGGGCCACTTTAAATCTTGGGGTAGCACACACAAAAAAAAGGAGCTATATTTTTTAAAATTCATTCTCCTAAACGTAGAACAACAGCCGTTAGAAAACCAACAGAAAGTTAAATGCCTACTGATATATTTGGATTTATTGTGTTTCTATTTCATGCTTAGGTGTGTCTGCTTGGGCTGTTCGGCTCTTGACTGGGAGAAATATAAAATTAACACAAAGTCAAATCAGTTGTTCTGAAACAATAACAATATTAATAATAATAATACACTGACCAAAAATATAAACAACAATTTTGTCATTGCTCCCATTTTTATGGTGTGAACTCAAAGATGTGAAACATTTTCCACAAACACAAAATAACCACTTCTCTGAAATATTGTTCACAAATCTGTCTAAATCTGTGATAGTGAGCACTTCTCCTTTGCCAAGACAATCCATCCCACCTCACAGGTGTGCCATATCAAGATGCTGATTAGACAGCATGATTATTGCACAGGTGTGCCTTAGACTGGCCACAAGAAATATATGTGAGATATATGTCACAGTGTAGACTTCCACTAAAATGCAGCGGACGGAAGCCTGGGAGAAGCTGAATCAATCAATCTGTGCATTTGCTCAACCTGCACAAGAGAGGGGGGGCTTACAGTTTGGGAGCTGATAATGCAATGCATCAGGATGAAGTCCCTCAAGTAATAAAGGGGGAAAAAACCATCATGGCTGGAAGAGCTAATATTTTCAAAGGATGGACATGAAAAGACCAAATATAATTACATAAGACAAAACATGCTTGAAATTGGAAAAATGGTTCTTCTTTCTAGAAAAGTGGGAAAATTGCAGAGAGTTGAGGATTTCTTCAAGCTGTCAAACTTCAACATAGTTGTTGAGATGGTGAAGAAAGTGTCAGGCTTCAACGAAGACACTAATACATACAAAACTCTGTCTCTGGCTCTCAAGCTTACGATGGGATATTTATGCACTGAAAAAAAAAAGATCCGTTGGATTAACATGAAAAATATCATGGACATTGGTTATGGTCATGTTGGTCATGTTATGCCAACATGAAGTTTGCACATACAAAAATCATTTTCTGTCGTAATGAATACTTCTTTTTTTACTACACCTAAGAATTCTATGTGAACAAACAAGATTTTATTATGCAATTGACCATATTTAACAATCAATAAAATGTTTAGTTAATATTATAATTTGGTTTGCAAATAACAAAATATGTCATTTAAGTTTATAAATATTTTGAAATTGAAATTGAAATTGAATTGAAATTACAGGGTTTAAAGTAGATCATATAGCAAACGCATATTTTTTATTTATAAGCCAATATTTTCTTGTCGAACTTCATGCATTAATGACCATACAATAAATATATGACACTGAAGAAAAATGTAAGGCTTAACTTTTTTAGTATTTAAACTTGACAAGATGTTAGCCGTGATGCCAAAAGTACAAGTAAAAAAGAGGGGCTGAGGATGGTAATCTAGATTTGGGTGGTTTATAAAACCAAACAGCAAGGAAACTGCCACTCTAACTACAACACTTTGTAAGTCAACAACCACAGCCTGCCCTTCAAGGTTGTACTTATTTAAACTTAGAAAATGGTGCAAAACGACACAAGAGGTACAACTCAAATACAAGAGGTGCTTGCTTAAAAGAAAAACAGAACACAACAGAGCAAAAGCAAGCAGCTGAATTCCACTCTTAGAAAAAGAAAATAATTTAAGGTAAGAGTTTTACTCAAAGAGTCGGATCTTAAAGGCCTGAACCCTTTTGGACACAGCTTTGCCCTCCAACTCTATTTTAATTTTTTGAACCACCTCAAAGGTGTATTTGAGGTGAGGAGGTTAATCCAGGTTTAGGTTATAAATAAGGTCAAAGAGAGTGGCAACTGCCACTCCAACACTAGGTAGGTCAACCACCACAGCCTGGCCTTCGAGTACCACAAGAATGTCCTTTTTCTCACCACTGCAACCTTCAGTTAGTAGGAAAATTCCCACCGTGGTGTCCTAGATTACCTCCTGGATCACTGCGTGGTCGTCATTCTAAGAAACAAAGAAAAAATGTTCAACAGAGATTTATAGATGCAAAATGTGATTGATGTAGCCACAAGGGAGCTGAAGCCAGGGCCTCATTGTACCAGTCCCAAGCCTGTATAAATACAGAGAGTTGTGTCAGGAAGGGCATCAAACGTAAAATCTTTGCCAAACCAAGTTTGTAAATCAGACCTATGATATTTATACCAAATTGATCAAGGCCCGATTTGTGATGTGGACATGTCCCCAAAACATCGTTTCCCCACTTCAGGAGGAAGCCAGGTCTCTACATTCCATCATTTTATTACTTTTTTATCATGGTGTGTGTATGCGTGTGTGTGTGTTTTGGGGGGGTTGTTAGCACTGTTTGTCTTGTCCTCTTGTTTTTAAATTTTATTGTATTTTATGAACAGCACTTTGAGTGACGTGTTGTTGTAAAAGTGCTATTTAAATAAAGTTAATTTGATTTGATTTGTTCAGGAGACCATGTGGAATGGTAGCAAGGCTAGAATCTTAGGAGTAGGGTTCAAGTTGTTCTATCATGATGAAGATGGGGAGGGAAATGGAGGTTTCTTGTTTTCTTAAAGGAGGAGTTTGTTAGGAATGTTTCAGAGGTAAAAAGAGTGTCAGATGAGTGGGAAGATGGAAATGAAAGGTGTGATGTTAATGTTGTTAGTGGATTTGCTCCACAGGTAGGATGTGAGATGGAGGAGAAACTCTGGTTGGACCTTGATGAAGTGATGATGAGCATCCCTAGAAGTGAGAGAGCAGTCATTGGTCCAGATTTCAGTGGACATGATGGTGCAGGAAACCGAGGTGATGAGGAGGTAATGGGCAGGTTTGGTATCCAGGAGAGAAGAACAGATGGTGGTTGATTACGCTCTTTGAGAGGAGGCAGAAACATAGGGTGACCTATAGGAGTGGAGGTAAAAGCACAAGTACCGACTCTGCAGGTTTTCCCACTTCACTTAAAAAGATGAGAGGCCTGTAATTTCAAGAGAAAGGGTTAGATGGAGGAAGCTGATTGGCTTGACACCTGAAAGGGTAGCAGAAAGTTTTCACTGCCCCCTAAAAATACTTTTAAATTTTAATAGGGCCTTTCAAAACTCATGTGCATAACATGCTTCACAACACTTTAAAAGTATAAATGAACATGGCATAAGAATAAATAAGAAAAAAAAATTGTAAAGTTACAGCTTTTTAAAACAGTTTGTCAGGATTCCCCTTGGCCCTAAGCACCACTAGAGAGGAAATAGAATAGTCAGGGGTTTCACAACAATTAAAAAAAAACCTGAAAAGAAATAGAAAATTAATTACACCAGAACCTTGTCCAAAAATTTCATTAAATAACTGCTACAGATGTAAACTCCTGTATGGAAGCTACCACCAAAAGATTTTAGCCTGATCACTACAAAGAAGCATTGACTGTATATCTCATTTACAACAAGGGCATGGATGATGTTGACAGATCATGTTTATTTATTTTGAAGAGCTCTACAAAAGCATTGGTAACCGTGCTTTAATGATTACATTCATGATATTTTTTGGTCATTTTTTTTGTTTTACGGTGGGTTTCACCATCTACAGCAGGAATTGCCTTTGACTAACAGCCACTTTCATTCATACTTCCATCTCTCTGTGACCCAGTTTGATGACTTGCTGTCCAGCATTAGTCTAAGGAAACTCCATGTTTTGAACAGCGCTTCATCTTCTGCATTAGTGTCAGTAGCAAATACCGATACGCCCAAAGCGCCCTCTGGTGGTTGTTAGAGAAAACAGACCACTATATGGCAACTGATCATGAGGAATATACTTTTAAGAGTCTTTTTATAATAAAAAAAAGCCTAAAAGCCTGACTGCAAGTCTCCTAACCAAACCATGCAACAACAAAAAAAAAGCTATTTATACACTCTGTTCTTAATGATACATTTGTTGAACTACGGTTGCGCCAACTGAAGTGGCAGCAAGTTCGTGTAGCGCTGTGTTTTTGTTTTCGTTTTTGTTGTTAAAGTAGCTTTTTTGTGCTTTTCTTCTCATCCTTTTTGACCGAAATGAGCATCTACAACTACTCGAGAGATATCCTCCTTCTATTACGACACACATCGAACGGATGTAAACATCTGATTCCTCCGGAGATTAAGAAGCCCTTCCGTGGATGCCGTGCTGGGGCTAAACTAAAGGCTAGAAGGTGGAGAAACAAGCCCTTTGTCCCATCGATTATCATGGGGAATGTAAACTCTCTACCGAACAAGTGTGAGTAGCTGGTCGCCTTGATAAGAACTGACGAGGAATACCGTGTGAGTTTATATCTGCTCACAGAGAGCTGGCTGACTGATGTGATCCCCAACTCAGCTGTTAGCATCCCCGGCTACGCACTCGTCAGAGCGGACAGAGAGGTGGAACTATGCGGAAAAATGAAGGGTGGTGGACTTTCTGTGCTGGTCAGCAACAAGTGGTGCCATCCCGGTCACATCACGGTCAAAAACAAGATCTGCACTCGTGATGTGGAGCTCTTGGTGGTCGGTATAAGACCATACTATCTTCCACGAGAGTTTTCCAACGTAGTCGCCATTGTTGTTTACATTCCGCAGCGGGCTGACCCATCGCCAGTGTGTGAGGTCATCCAGGAAGTGGCGGCGAGGGCTCAGTCTGCACACCCAGAGGCGCTCATCATAATATCAGGGGACTTCAATCATGTTGATGTGAGCTCTCACTTAGGGGTTTTCACACAATATGTGAACTGTCCAACTAGACACAAAACCACTCTGGACCTGTGTTATGTGAAATTAAGATCTGCCTACACTGCAGTGGCACTTACAGTCTCAGGTTTTTTAATTTTAAGCCCTGGTTGATTCTGGCGCAGAGCTTCATTGACAATCATCTTGCCACTGAACTTGCTCTACTCACGGAACCCCTCGACCCTCCTGTTGAGGCTGCTTGACTTGGAGGTCAACATCTTTCCTGCATCACGCATTGCACCAGGCCTATTCTCCTCATAACGTCTGGTAACCACAGAGAGCACATACAGTTTTTTTTATTATAGAATCGTCGCAGACTCCAGACTTTTGGGTTTTTTCCTGGCTCAGATTGCATAGTCCCCAATTAGATTGAAGTCAACAACGGATTGCTAATTGGAGTTGTTTTTGAATGGCTAATTGTCTTGAGTCTGCTGTTCCATCCGTCGCAGCTCCAGCTTCCAACTGTTCGGAGGATGTAGATCTAACCAAAGCTCCCTCCTGCTACCATGATCTAAAAACCGTTTTCAGCTAAATTAAAGCTTGTTCTTTACCTTCGCATAGGCCCTACGACTGCTCCATTCAACTGCTCGCTGGTGCTACTCTACCAAAAGGTAGATTATTCAATTTGTCTGGTCCAGAAAAAGCTGCTATGGAGAAATACGTCCAAGAGGCACTTTCTTCTGGTCACATCCGTCCATTCTCTTCTCCAGTGGGTGCTGGGACAAGTTTATATGACCGTGCATCGATTTCAGAGAACTTAACCAAATTACCATCAAAGACATGTATTCACAACCTCTCCTAAGTTCTGTTTTTGACTCGGTACAAGAAGCCCGTATCTTTTCTAAGTTATATCTCCGCAACGCTTATCACCTCATACGCATGAAAGAAGGTGATGAGTGGAAAACCGCATTTAATACCCCTCTTGGACACTTCAGTCATGCCATTCGGGCTCACTAATGCTCCGGCCATTTTTCAAAGACTGGTTAATAATATCCTCAGAGACTTTCTCAATCGTTTTGTTTTTGTATACCTCGATGATATCCTGGTTTACTCCCAAGATCCTGCCCAGAATTAAACTCATATTCGTCGTGTGCTGGAAAGACTCATGGAAAATCAACTCTATGTAAAAGTTGAAAAATGTGAGTTCCACCTCCCCACTATCACTTTCCTGGGACACATTTTGGAAGCTGCTTGCTTCCAATTCGACCTGACCCTGCCAAAATTGAAGCAGTTACCAAATGGGAACAGGCTAATAACAGGAAAACATTACAAAAGTTTCTGGGATTTGCTAACTTCTACCGTCATTTCATAAGGAATTTCTACCAAATAGCAACCAAACTCACTTCCACTCTGAAACCCCATAGTTGGAGTCCTGAGGCCCAAACTCCCTTTGACTCCCTTAAGAAGCTATTTGTCACTGCACCCATAGTCATCCAACCTGACACCTCATGTCAATTCAGGCAAACTTAAACTTTGTGCCTTTTTGTCCAGGAAACCCCCTCCTGCTGAACAGAACTATGACATCAGGATAAGAGAACTTCTGGCTATAAAACCCGCCTTGGAGACGTGACATCATTGGCTGGAGGGGGCGGCTGAGCCGTTCATCATCTGGACAGATCATAAGAACCTGGCATACCTACGCTCCGCTAAAAGGCTCAACTCATGCCAAGCCCGTTGGTGTCTATTCTTCGACCATTTTGACTTTACTATCACTTATGGACCTGGCAGTCATAATGTCAAACCAGATGCCATCTCTCCCACCAATTCAACACATCAGAAGATGCCACAGATTCCACCATTCTACCCACCACTTGCATCATGGGCAACCTAACCTGGGAGATCGAGACCAGGGTCCTTCAAGCTCAAGGTAAGGAACCCCTTGTCCTGATGGCACATTGTTTGTACCATCTTCCCTTAGGTCCGATGTCCTCACCTGGGGGCATACATCCTGTGTTTCCTGCCATGCCGGCATCCACAGGACCCTTAGCCTTTTCTGCAGGCGCTTCTTCTGGCCTTCCATGGAGAAAGGTGTCCGGGAATACATCGCTGCCTGCACTACCTGTGCATGGTCTAAGTCCTCCAACTCTCCTCCCTCTGTTTTTCTCCATCCATTACCCCCGCCTAGTCAACCCTGGTCTCACATCGCCTTGGATTTCATTACTGGACTGCCTCCTTCTCATGGCGACACGGTGATACTTACAGTCATTGATCGTTTCTCCAAGTCAGCTCACTTTATTCCTCTGCCACAGCTGCCCACAGCCATGGAAACTGCCAATGTCCTGGTGCATCACGTTTTCCGTCATCATGGTATACCTGCGAATATTGTGTCTGACCGTGGTCCACAATTTATATCCCAGGTATGG
The DNA here is from genome assembly GCA_023969325.1 of Oryzias curvinotus. Lineage (NCBI taxonomy): Eukaryota > Metazoa > Chordata > Actinopteri > Beloniformes > Adrianichthyidae > Oryzias > Oryzias curvinotus. The sequence goes on from CM043723.1 coordinate 19,848,246, forward strand.
AAAGCATTTGCTCGGCCTTAGAAGCCACTGTCAGCCTCACGTCAGGTTACTATCCCCAGTCCAACGGTCAAACAGAAAGGGCCAATCAAGAGTTTGAAGTGGCCCTCCGTTTCCTGGCAGCCCAAAATGCCACAGACTGGTCCAATTTTCTTGTGTGGACTGAGTATGCCCATAATATTCACCCTTCATCTGGCACCAGGGTGTCTCAGTTCGAGGCCTCCCTTGGGTACTCAGCACCTCTGTTTCGGTCGCAGTAAGTCGATTTGGCGGTGCCCTTGGTCCAGCATCATCTCAGTCGGTGTCGACGCATTTGGCGTCAGACCAGGGCCGCCCTACGCACCAAGGAGAGCAACTGCCGGATCACTAATCGACACAGGGTGGTGGGGCCCACTTACCAACCGGGTCAAAGGGTTTGGCTCTCGTCCCGGAACATCCCCCTCCAGTCCACCTCTCAAAAACGTACTCCCTGTTTTATCAGACCCTATTTCATCGACCACATCATCAACCGCTCCTGTGTCCGTCTCCCTTTGCCAGCTGCCCTCAAGATCCATCCGTCTTTCCACATCTCCCAAATCAAACCTGTCCAGGAAAGCCCTCTTTGCCTGCCATCTGCAACACCACCTCCAGCCTGTATCATAGACAGCGCCGAGGTCAGGGTCTGCAGTTTTTTGTGGACTGGGAGGGTTACAGCCCTGAGGAGCGGTCATGGATCTCCCGCTCCCTTATTCTGGACCCGTCCATGATTGAGGGCTTCTACCGTGCTCACCCCGAGAGACATCCTGGACCGCCTAGCGGCGGTGGTCGGGGGCGGGTACTCTCATGGTCCCTCTGGCAGTCTCTTCTCCCCTCTCTGCTCTGCCGTCCAGATTGGACCAAGCTGTCAGCACTCATCTCATCAGCCTGCCTGCCTACTTAAGAGGTTTCTTCACCAGCATTCATCTCCAGTTCGTTGCCCATTTATGGTGCATTTCCTGGTCTCTAGCCAAGTTATCATGTTTATTCACTCCATGCTTATGCTCCAAACTAAGTTCTTTACCTCGTCTTCAGGACAGTATCCATGAGTATCCATGAGTGCCGACCTGGGTCCTATCTCTACAGGAGCTGACCGAAAACCGAATGCCACGACTCCAAGCCATGACTCCAAGCCATGTCTCTAAGCAAAGCCAAGCTACACCACGACTCTAAGCCACGCTACAACTCCATTCCGCTTTGCCAGAATCATCACGCCATTGGACTTTCATCAACCATACTCATCCACTGGTTTCACGTCCGGAATAATATATCCATCAATTCTCCATCTTATTCTTCTGTGGTCCTTCTGGGTTCCAGCATCTGGGTCTGCTTAGCCTATCCAGTCATGACAGGTACTACAGCTTCTTAGAGGCTGACAGGCAGAGACTGCAGAAGGTGACCAAAACCACACATAAAAAATCATTGGCAGCCCTATGCTAAAAATAACCTCTAACTACAGCTCTTTCTACCGCAACAAATCCAGAAATATTCTGAAGCACAATACTCACACTGGTTTTAACCTCTTCAACCTGAAGCTGGAAGGTAATAGAGGTCCATACTGGCCAGAAAAATAGACTCAGAAACAGTTGTTTTTCAAAAAGCAGTCACTGTATTGAACTCCAATTTGGCACAACGCTGATTCTTTCACATTAATATCTACTTTGTATTCTGCTTATTTTTCTATATCTTCCGCCCACTTTAAAGAAAACTGTTCTAAATTTCATTAAATCATGTAGAATGACAAAAAAGCCTGTTTTGTACTTGTCATGTTTGAATGCCACATACCTGGCTCTTATTCACTTAATCCATCACAGTCTAATTAAGCACTGCACTGAGCAACACTCAGTGCGAAGTATTGTTTGTGCCACTCTGCCTTCCATACCAAGTAATGTATTTAGACTTGATCTGCTTTCTTGACCCTGTTTCTGATTCTGTTTACCTGCCGCAACTTTTGCCTGGACTTTGACTACCCCGGATCTCCTCAGAGGCTTTCATGCCTGGTATTGACTCCTGCCTGCCTGACCCTGATTTAGCTTTGTGAACGTTCAGCTGAGCAACTAAACCTGCTGCATTTCCATCCAGGCGACTGCCTATTCCTGTGACTATTCTATTTTGTTTTACTCTATTCTTCCCTTTATTATGTAAAGGTTAATGGCCGACGAAGTGTGCGGTTATTACTTTTTAACGCACGATGTGGAAGCCTGAACCGTCCGACTCGTTATAAAGTAATAACCGCACACTTCAAAGGCCATTAACCCGCTTATACCATGGTCACCTACAAAAGCAATACATATTAACCAGGTTTTAGTCCTTAATTCTTGTTTTTTTTTCCGATTTGGATCGCTTTTCTCACAAAAATCGGACTATATGTTACGTGATGCGTCGCGCAGCACCACTGCTGCAGTCAAGATTCGGCAATTTATATATGCTGATCGTCCCGATGGGTTGAATAAAGCATCAATTCAGAGGGAAAGTTAATCGCTTACCGCTTGTTTTTGCCCAGATGATGAAGCAAAAGGTTGTTTTACAGAAGCCGGCGCAGTGATACAAAACATTTAAGCTAGCTGACCGGAACTTCTTTTTTCACTGTGCGGTTATCAGATTTTAATGCATACCCAGCAGCCAATCACAATCGAGTATTCAACCGGACCATGGTATAATTATGTTTATGATATAACCTCATAGGTTTATGTTTATCTGCTATTTTGTGATCTGACAGTAAAAAATTCAAGAAGCGCTCAGCTGAACATGAAGGAGTCAAATGGTTGTGGTCTGCTGGTGTTTTCCTGCTTCTCTCTGTTGTTGCTGTGAGAGGAGCTGATCTTCTTCCTGGTTCCAAACATTTGACTCTCAACTCATGTCACCATCAAGCAGGTCACCTTCACTGCTTCAACACCAATTGTTGACACATTGTTGTTCATTTCAGATGGAAACAGCAGTGAAATCAATCAGTCTGTAAATCAAAGGTTGAAGTGATGAAAAAGGGGGCAGTGTTCTTTGTTGGGAGAAGTTCAGGGTTTATTCACACAAAAAGTGACTTTCAGAGCAGCTTCAAAGTGTTACTGAAACACAAAGAAACTGCAACAAATGACTAAATCATTTCAGGGAGAACATTCTTTAGAACATGAGCGACTAAAAGATGAAAATGGACAAAGTTCATCTTCTCATGACTTCATGCTGCAGCACTTATTTATATTTTCTTCTTAGTCTGGTGTGAATGATGTGATGTTAACACTTCAACCAGGAAGTGACCATAAAATGCAGAAATAGAAAATGTTTCTGCACTGAGACCATGTGACTCTTCACATCCCAGAAGCTGATCTTAGTGGTTTAGAAGAATGAAGACATTTGCTGTTAGAAGAGAGGACACGGATGAACAAAGAGCAGAACTACTATCAGTCAGTCCACACTGTGAGTATTCTAGACTTACCAGAATGAGAACATTTTCATTTCTTGGTGACTGAAAGAAGTTCACTGCTGTGTGGACAATCTTGACGAAGATTTCTCTGCAGCACATTTGAAAAAGACATGAAATTGTCTGATAGTTGCAGCTGCATTTGAGATCATCTGCAGAGGTTTGATTGTTCAGGCTGGTGTTCCTGTTCCAATAATCAATCCCAGTCCATGACAAGTGTCTGCAAAGGATTCAGGTTTGGTTTCAGAAAAGTACTTTGATTGTTTTAGAAGCAAATCTTTACTTTGCTTTTTCTAAAATTGCATATTTTGGGCTGGTAATAATGTTTAAATGTCATTCAATAATAATGAAAAATCATTAAATGTATGAAATGTATTAAATCAGCTTTTTCCTTCTCAGTCAAGGACGTTGTGACAGTTGTGTTATTGTTGTCTTAAAGAAGGAAACTAGAAGTTAGTGAGTCTTTTCCATTCAATATTTACAGAAAACATCATGTTTTTTTTAGTTTCTCACAGTTCTTTACTTTTCCTGAAACACACTTTCATTTTTCTCTTTTCCATCAGGATTTTCTCATCAGTGTGATTTGATTGTGAGAATGGGAAACACTCTCCTCTGTAAACTGGAGTTCCTCTGTGAGTTTTTCATTAGGACCTTTGCTGTTTACATCACATTTTGTCACAAGAACAGGCAAATGGCTGGATTCAAATGCAGCAGGTTTATTAGCTCAGGTAAAAGTCCACAAAGCTAAATCAGGGTCAGGCAGGCAAGGGTAAAAAACAAGCAAGAGATCATCGGAGGAGTCAAAATCCAGGAGAGAGTCGGGGAAGGCAAACAGAGTCAGATACAGGGTCAGGAAACAGAAGATCAGGTCCAAATATAACGCTCGGTAAGGAAGGCAGAGTAGGATAAACAATACTTCGAGCTTGAGTATGCTGTGGTTGATTGAATGAAAGAGAGTCAGCTGTGTGGCTTCCAGGAAATGTGCACTGGGGTGTGCTGGGAGTTGTAGTGTGGCTAGAACTCTGTAGATGGTTCCCGCTTGTGACCAGAGGGGGAGACCGAGTTCTGACTTTTAACAGAGCCCCCCTCCTGCAAGCGGCTCTGGAAGTGAGGGCCCCTCTAATGCCGAGGTCGACCACAAGGTCGGGAGGTCGGGATGCTGGTCAGTCTAGGTAGCATTGGTGGAAGTCGTTGATCAGGGATGGGTCAAGGGTGTCATCAGCGCTGTTCCAGCAGCGCTCCTCTGGGCTATACCCCTCCCAATCCTCCAGATATTGAAACTGACCCCCCCCGGCGCCAGGAATCTAGGATCTTTCTCGCCTTCCATCATCAAGGGGGGCCTGCTGACGTCAGAGGAATCAGACCACGACACCCCATCCGGAGGTCCACCGGCGGGCTTCAACAGAGAGACATGGAAGGTGGGCAAGATGCGGTATTCAGGAGCCAATTGGACATGGTAGGACACAATAGGACAGAGGGATGATTCGTTTGATTATTTGGAACAAACCCACGTACCCAGGACTGAGCTTTTTGCAAGGACGCTGCAGCTGAACTGACGGTTGGCCTGCACTTGAAATCTGCGAATGGCTTGCCATAGCTGAACATGAGCCGCCTCCCACGTGTCCTCACAGCCGCGAAACCACTCGTCCATTGCTGGCAGCTCTGTAAGTTCTCCGGACAGGGAAATAACTGGTCTTTTTGAGGGAGTTCTGGGCGTACTCAGCCCAAACTAGAAACCAACTCCAGTCCTCTTGCTGTCGGCTACATTATGTGCGGAGCAACCTTGTGATTTCCTGGTTTAGGCGCTCCACTTTGCTGTTGGACTAAGGATGGTAGCAGGAGGTAAGACTCACATTAATGCCCAAACCCTTGTACATCTCACGCCACACCTATGAGGTGAACCCAGGGCCAAGGTCAGACACGATGCACTCCGGGAGACCATAGTCCCGGAACATGTGGTCAATGAGTCAATCTGCCATTTCCAGTGCTGTGGACCAGCTTATGCAAAGGGATCAACCGCCAAGATTTAAAAAACGATCAATTACAGATAGGATGGTGGTGTTACCTCTCGACCAGGATAGATCTGTAATGAAGTCCACTGAGATGTGCGACCATGGACGCCATGGCATGGGCAGTGGATGCAGGAGGCCAGCCAGAAGCTGTTGAGATGACTTAACTATTTGATAGGATGCCCATCGAATTACGTAATGGGCCATGACTGCCTGCAGCGTAGGCCACTAGAAAGAGTTTCTGATTGTGGTTAATGCTTGAGTGTTGGCCATAGCTGGGTGTCCAGCTGCAGGCAAGTCGCGCATAAGGTGGAGAACCTGTTGTTGATGGGATGGAGGGATGTACACCCTGTCAGCTGAATAGGATGCATTGGAGCCTCAGTGGCATTGGTTTCCTCCAACTCAGTCATTATGTCTCACTGTAGAGGTGCTAGGAATAGCGATGAAGACAGCTTGGTGCAACTGGTTCCTCCACAGAGGTGTTGTGTGGACAAGACAGCATTTCTGCCTTTCCATTCTTGAAGCCTGGGTGATACACAATCTGGAACTGAAAGCGTGAGAAGAACAGGAATCAACGTTCCTGCCGTGGGTTAAACCGTTGGCAGACTTAATGCACTCCAAGTTCTTGTGGTCAGTTAGAACCAGGAAGGGGTGAACTGATACTTCGAACCAGTGCCTCCACTCAGAGAACGCCTCCTTCATGGCCAGCAGTTCCCTGTTGTCTACGTCATAATTTTGTTCTGCGTTATTACGTTTCCTGGAAAAGTAGGCACACAGGAACATCTTGACTGGCGGACCATTGCACTGTGAAAGCACGGCTCCGACCCCTGTGTTAGAAGTGTCCACTTCCACGATAAATTTCATGGGCGGGTCTGGGTGAAGCAAGATGGGCGCCTGGATAAAGCGTTGTTTCAGCATCTGGAATGCCTCTGTGGTTGTGGGGGTCAAGAGCAGACGTTTGGGAGCACCTTTCAGTAAAGAAGTGAGATAGGCCGCCACGTCTAGGGTGGTGACAGCCACTTGGGCATTGCGGGTGAGCAAAGGGACATCATGAGAGTGAGCAAAAGCCAGGTCAATGAAATTCCCCACCACCCCAGATTCAATCACAGCTTGAGTTTCCTCCATGCTGTATTTAAAGCGTAGGGTAACCGGCAGAGTAAAGGGGAGCTTTGGTTCACTTACTGGGTCTGCCGTCATGGGTGGTGATTGGGACAGATGTTGCGAATGTGGCCAGGTTGGCTGCAGTAGAGATAGAAGTTCTTCCGGAAACGCCTCGCTCTCTCCCCTGGAGAGAGCTGGGTGGAGCCGAGTTGCATGGGCTCGTGATCGGAGCCAGTGGCACCTGGGAGAAATGACCGCCAGGCTGTCAGCGGGTCATCCAGTTTGATGTGGCTATGAATTGATCCAAGGATAATCCCTCATCACAGCACGCCAGTTTCTGCTGCGGTGAGTCCCCTTATGAAAAGCCGTCATCAGCAAGCTGCTTGTCCAATCTGTGTGCGCCGCCAGAGTTCAGAATCGCAGCAAGTAGGTGGCTGTGGTCTGACGCCCCTGCTTGATACTGTATAGCTACTCCCCAGGGGCTGTGCGATCTGTAGGATGGTTAAACATATCCCAAAGCTGCTATGTGAGTGCAGCTTATGAGTGGAAGGGTAACAATTCTCCAGTCCAGAGCGCAGCTATCCACTCTTGCACTTTGACATCTTCTGTGAGATAGAGGCTAGATTATTTGCGCACACTGAATAAGGAACCCCACACATTGCTCGCGCCATCTAGGGCGGCTGCTGATGACTGAGTGACTCAGGGAGTCATGGCAGATGTTTCGCTGACAGGCGGGTTGATTTGTAGCCATGACATGATGGCTTCAGGCACGGAGTATAGAAGAAGGAGCTGGCGACTGTGCTCCAGCAACAATGTATCAAACCCCGCCGGGTTTGTCGGGCTAGAAACTCCTGCTGCTGGATCCATATTTGGTGAAGTATTAAGTCACAAGAACAAGCAGATGGCTGGGTCCAAATGCACCAGGTTTATTTTTATAAGCGAAATCATAGTCAGGCATGCAGGGATCAATAACAGGCATGAGATCATCAGAGGAGAAACAAGGTAGTCAAGACCCAAGCAAGAGTCAGGGCAGACAAACAGAGTCAGATACAGGGTCAGGAAACAGAAGATCGAGTCCAAATAAAGTTTGGTAATTAAGGCAGAGTGGCATAAATAAAACTTCACACTGAGCTACAGTAAGTAGACTGTAAGTAGACTGAGACCTGAATAGATTGTGGTTGATTGTTTTCTACACAGAATCCAGCTGAACTCTATCAGGGATCATGATGAACAGTTTTATTTAGAAATAAATAATTTTTCTTTGTTTATTTACTAAAACTTTGACATTATTGTTAGAGAAACCATTGACTTAATGTCACATTCATTGACAGTTTTAGTTTCATTTCTTTCTATTGTTGAAATATTGTATCAGTTTCTGAATCTCTGATGTTTCCATCTTTCATGTACAGTAGTGCTGTATTCACTCCTCCACAGTGGACACACTGAAGGTGACACTTTTGGACTTTTTGTTGTTTCTTTTCATATTTTTTACATTCATGTCAGATTTATGCATCATTTTTAGACAAAACACCTGGTAAAGTTTAAAATGTTCATGTTTGTTTTTGTTGGTGTTTATTTTCATTAAAAATATTTTGTAAATTGTGTGTTTGTGTTTGTTCTAGATGCTGTGTTGACCTTTGAACCCAAATGGTCAACTTTTTTTACTGGAGAATCTTTAACCTTCAAATGTGACATGAAGGAAGGAAGGACAGATGACTGGAAATACACATTAATCAAGTCTGGTTTAATAATTGATATCAATGACTCAGACCCCATCTACATGTTTACTCTTTTGCAAACATTTTACAGTGGTGATTTTCAGTGCTGTGGTCTCAGGAAGGGTTCAGATTATACAAAGTGCAGCAACAGAGTCTCTATACGTGTATCAGGTAATTTCTTTGTCTCATTATAGGAGAGAATGTATATTTAGAAATATGTTCATGTTGAACAGACTGAAGTAAAATATATGTTTTCATGTGATCATGCCCAAATGTATAAACACTACTTGTGGATATTACTGATCGAAATTTTTTATAATTAATATATTAATGTCAAACATTGCAGACAGAGCCAGAGCCACACTGACAGCAGCAACAACAACTGTGTCAGTAGGAGACAGAGTGACACTGATCTGCTCTGTGGAGAAATCTGCTGGTTGGAAATATGAGTGGTTCAGAAGAACCTCACACACCTCTGAATACAATATCAATGATGGACTAAATGGAAACATCAGAGTCTCACAAGGAGGAATCTACAGATGCAGAGGATTTAGAGGAGAACCAGCCGTCTACTCTGATCACAGTGATGAAGTCACCATTCAAATAACCTGTGAGGGATTTCACTTCATTGAAAGCTTTTCACAATCATTGATTTGAACATTAAAAATGTGTTTTATTGTTTTTAAATCTGATGGAAACAGTTTCCAACAAAGTCAGTGTAACCCAAAAACCCAGCTGGTCTCAGATCTTCAGAGGAGAGACGATCACTCTGACATGTGAGGTTCAGGGAGGTGAAGGAGTTCAGTGGGAGTATGAATGGAGAACAGCTCAGTCACAGACATTCAGGACAAACCAGAAAGACTGGACTATCACAGCTTCCATCAGTGGAGACTACAGCTGTAAGAGCAGACCCACAGAGGATTCATATTCTGCAACAAACAGTAAAGCTTTAAGGTTGTCTGTTTTAGGTAAATTCATTTTTTGTTTTTTGCATATTTTTGTTCAAAGACCACAGAAAAATATCAGTATTTATAAGAATGATTGTAGGAAATCAATAAATGAATGATTTTCAATTATACATGTATGTGTTCATAAGACTTTTATTTTTTGATGTTAAACAGATGAATACATCTATTTTTGAACTCCACAGCAGACAAACCAAAGGCTGAACTGAAGATCACAAAGTCTCCAGTAGGGGGCAGAGTGACCCTGAGCTGTTCAGTGAAGCCTTCATCATCTGGTTGGAGTTTCTTCTGGTTCAGAGGAGAGAAACCCTCCAAACTGCTGAGAACACAAGATGCTGTTTTCCTCTCAAATGGACAAATCAGAGTCTCACAGGGAGGAGTCTACAGATGCAGAGGAGGAAGAGGAGAACCAGTTTATGACACAGAGTTCAGTGATCCAGTAATTGGTGAGTTTGAAAAGTTTTTAATGGAGCACAAAATCTTAAAATATAAACTGTTTAAAGCTTGTTATTTTGAACAATATCTATAAAACTGTTCAGTTTTGGTTTTAAAGCTCTTCACTCTTATTTTTTTAGCACAACTTTTTCTTTACTTTTAACTAGAAAGTCACTGGAACACATTTGTCTTCTAAAAAGGCCAAAATGAGCCCTGCTTTAAATGTAAACACATAAAACTAAAAAAAGGATGTTGGTGTGACACTGTGTGCTTGATTTGAAAACAGCTGTAAAATTAATTAAAAAATGACAACACTATTTCTCCCCCAGAACCCGTCCTGAGAGTGTCTCCATGGTGGTTGAGTCCTGGAGCCTCAGTGACTCTGAGCTGTGAGGTTGAACATGTGTCTGCAGGATGGAGCTTCTACTGGTATAAAGCTGTTCCTGATCTATCACACAAGTCTGGCTCTTACAGCTATGAGCTGCTGCCTGCTAGCTCCAATGGGACTGCAGACAACTCCTACATCATTCATGGACAGACACACACAGCAGGATATGTGTGCAGAGCTGGAAGAGGAGAGCCACACTTCTACACTCTTTACAGTCAACCTCACTTTGTCTGGTCTGGAGGTCAGACTTCTGATTGTTGATTCATTTCTGTCAACACTGAATGATTTCTCTTCACATTTCTAATGCTGTCAGATTCTGCTCTTTAGTTTGCTTCTTTCCACTTATTGCTAACAGTCAAATGTCATTCAAAATGTTGGAAACAAATGTTTCTTTTTCATTTGCATAGAGCCATTCTAACTCCAAGCCATTGAATGAAAATCCATTGAAACCCATTTGTTTTTGTGTCTCTTTGCTCTCCAAATCAAGCTAAAGTGTGCTGATCTTCATCCTGTTTGTTTTCAGATCTTCATCCATCAGCGTCTCTCTCAGTGAGTCCTGACAGAGTCCAACACTTCACCTCTGACTCTGTCTCACTGAGCTGTGAGGGAAACTCTGCTGAGTGGAGAGTCAGCAGGTTTCTGCTTCCTGACTTCCTGTCATTCTGTTCTGACTGGGGAACAATGAATGGATCAACATGTCATGTTCAGAAGATCCAGTCCAGTAATGCAGTGTACTGGTGTGAGTCTGGATCAGCATTCAGCAACGCAGTCAACATCACTGGACACTGTGAGTGGAAACATGTTTGGATTCCTATTTTTAGCTGGACTTTCATCATTGGATTGATTGGAAACACATGCAGAAGTTGAAGATGGATTTAGATGATCAACTGGATGTCAAAGCAGAATGAAGCAGACGTCAAACATGTTGGGATCATATGTGATGAAGATGAATGTTGATGTTTCCAGATGATGATGAGCTTATCCTGCTGAGTCCTGTCCATCCGGTGACTGAGGGACATTCTGTTACTCTTGGCTGCAAGTTGAGGACAGAAAATCTTCTTTCTAAAGTGTTTTTCTATCAAAATGACACAATCATCCAAAGTGAGAGCAGAGTGGAGATGATCATCCCTGCAGTGTCAAAGTCTCATGAAGGCTTCTACAAGTGTCAATCCTCAGGAAAAGAATCACCACAGAGCTGGTTGGCAGTAACATGTCAGGAAATCTCCATTGATTCATTGTAAATCCTTTAGGGGATAATATTTACTTATATTTGAACCAAACATGTTTTTTTACAGCTACATCCAGACCTGACAGCTCCTCATTTCCTGTGTTGGTTGTTGCTCTAACTTCAGTAATTTTGGTCATTTTTCTATTCATGATGTGGTTTCTCTGCAAAAGATCAAGAGGTGAGAAATGTTCCTTTAAAATCCCATTGATGACAATATGATTGATACTGTTTTGCAATGATGCTGTTGATTTTAGAAACATGTGATGTTGTCATTTACAGATTCAAGCTCCATCAGGTTGGTACTTTTTAGCTTTTATTGATTGATGTCTGTGCTTATTTAGTTATTGATTTATTTCATCTCAGCAGGTCTGATGAACCAAATCAGAATTATGTTCCAGATGAGATTGATGCTCAACACAACACATATGCCTCTCTGCTCCATGGTCAGTTTGAAATCTGACTTCTTATTTTTCATGCAGAAATCATTGAATGAACATGTTTGAACAGTGTGTATGAATTTCTAATTTCATTTTCTTCTGGTTTGTATTTGAAGGTGATGTTGCTCTTTATGAGTCACTCAGAGGCCTTGAAGACCCAGAAAATAATCCAGATTATGCCAACATAGGTAATCTGAGGGAACTTTTTGGTTGATGTAATGGATTTTTTCTACTGCAATAGTTCAGTTTGTTTGAATTCAGAAAGTGACTCACTGAGACTGAATCAGTAAAAGGTTCATCCACAAATTTGTGATTCCTGCTGACATGAACTGCAAGTTTGGCTTCCCCAACAATGAAATGAAGGAGTTGTCTTTTCTCCTTGTCCACCTTCTTTCACCCTGACCCATAAATAAAAAAATGGAAAATCTCACAGTAAACAGAGCAAACACAGACGTTTAAAGAGTCAAAACATGAGAAAGTGTCTCCTTTAGGTCGCAAAAAGGGCAGCGGTCAGAAACAGTGGTTGAGAACAAAGATACAGCAGTTCCAAATAACAGCCCCATGTAAGATCCTCCATTGGAGGTCAGCAGTTCTCTTCAGTTTAGGAGCAAATTTCCAACTGTGCCCCAAAGATCAAAGGCTCCTTCAAGAGCCAAAACAGAGAGAGTTTTTTATGAAAGGGTTAATGGCTGACGAAGGAGAAAAATGCTACAAGAAGGACTTTTCAGGACTCACCTGCATAGAATCTCTCACATGTCAGAATGAAACATTTCCAGAAGAAAAAGCTTCAATGAACTTTCTTGATAACAGTCAATGTCTCTGTCATCAGCAGGAGCAGAAGAAGAATGAAGAAAAACTGGGCTGTCTGCTTTTCTATCCTGGAACTCCAAGAGCGCCACCTGGATTTAGACTTCTTGAAGATGAGAAACTCCTGAGGAACTCAGCTTCTGACTCTTTCTGCAGCTGCTGAACACGACTAACAAACTGTAGAAAACTTCTTTACATTTGAAATGATTTCTAAATTGTGTTTGAGTCCACACAAGGATTTGGGTCACTGTAAGAACTTTTCTAAAGTTTTTTTTTTTTCTGTTATGAGTGAGAGTTACATATTGTGTTATCCCTTGGGCTGTCCTATTGACGTGTTCTCCCTACCATGACAAAGGTGGATAAAGATGGAGAGGATTTCATGTAATCCATGGACACCAGTGAAGATCACAAATCATTGAAGAAAAAAAGTTCAGCGTACTGTCTTGTGGGTCTAGATGACCCAACTCCCAATGTTAAAGCGCCTAGGATAGCTCAAGGGTTACATGAATGTGTTTTAAATCTTGATTTAGTGGCCTGATTATCTTCAACCTGTTTTTAGTGGTTGCGACAGGTATTGCTGTTCAACGCATTTATTTGAATAAAGTTTATTGAGAAGTCCACATGTAGAAACAGGAAAGACCTGCAAGCATGCACACACTTAGTTGTGTCATTTAAAACATTTGCTGCAGACGTCTCAAGTCAGAGGTTGCATCGCCGGTATGTGGTGAAAATGTAATTTTATGACTTTTGATTTTGGTAAAAGAAACATGTTTATCAGTCTATTATTTTCTGAGTTTTGTACAGTAATGATGATGATATGCATATTTACATTATTTTTCTTGATCATTTGCTTTCAGTTTTACTCTTTAAATATCATTAAACCTGCTGACAACGTTCAACGTCTCCAGAGTCGTGATTTGATAAAAGTGTTCAAAAGCTGCGTTGGAAATGAATGAAACAGCACAAGTTTCATGGACAGACACAACAACACTTACAGATGTACATTTCTCTCTCTTGCCAGTACAGAGGTGCTAATGCATGCTTTTGTTACCAGCAGACTAGATGACTGTATTGCCCTGCTCTCTGGTCTTCCCATAACAAGAATAGCAAATCTTCAACTGCTGCAAAATTCAGCGGCACGCGTTCTGACGAGGACCAGGGGGCGGGAACATATTACACCGATTTTAAGATCACTGCATTGGCTCCCTGTGCAATTCAGAATTGAGTTTAAAGTTCTTTTATTGGTTTACAAATGTTTTTATGGTCTCGGGCCTTCATATTTATCTGACATGATTTTAAAGTATGAGCCCTCGCGGACCCTGAGGTCCTCCGATACCGGCCTTTTGGATATTCCAAAAGTTAGAACAAAAACGTACGGCGAGGCCTCATTCAGTTTTTATGGACCTCGCCTGTGGAACAGCCTCCCAGAGAGCCTCAGGGCTGCTCATGTTTTTAAAGAAAGACTTAAGACCTACCTTTTTAATTTAGCTTTTAGTTGAATTTTAGGAATTTATTTGATATTTTAATTATTTATTTTTTCTTTTTACTAGTTTTATATGTGTATGTAAATACATTTATTTATTTATTTATTTATTCATTCTATTTATTTTAAGTCGCTCTTACCATTTCATATGTCTATTAAGGTTTATGTAATTATTTGTTTCTTGTTCATGTTTTAAATATATTTTAATTTTATTCCTTTTACATTTTATTACACTCCAGTGTTTTCCTCTGAGGGATCCTCCACATCGGTGACTGACCCTTCTCAGTGAACGGGGTTGCTGGAATGGGATCTCCTGGGTCTGACTCTTTTGATCGGATCTGGGGGGTCCTGTAGTAGTGTTCTCCGTGAACTTGGGTTGGGGGGTCGCTGATGTGGACATGTCCCCAAAATATCGTTTCCCCACTTCAGGACAAAGCCAGGTCTCTACATTCTACATTCTATCATTTTATCCCTTTTTATTTATTTATTTTTAATCGCTGTGTGCATATGTGTGTGTGTGTGTGTTTGCGGGGGGGGGGGGGGGGTTGCCGCACTGTCTGTGTTGTCATCTTGTTTTTAAGTTTTATCGTATTTTATGCACAGCACTTTGAGTAACATATGTTGTTGAAAAAGTGCTATAAAAATAAAGTTTGATTTGATTTGATTTGATGAACACACGGCTGTTTAGATTTTTGTCTTTTGTCATTCGATTTTGTAAAAACTATCAATACTGCAGCCATCTTCTCCTCTTAGGGTGTATTCAGACTGAAAAAGTCTGTTGGTCTGGACAGAGTCCACTTAATTTGGTCTGGATCCAGTCCTGAATCTTCCTTTTGGTCTGGATTCACACTGCCTTTAACCGGACATGTTTGAACAGTGTGTATGAAATTTCTAATTTCATTTTCATTTTGTTGGTATTTGAAGGTGATGTTGCTCTTTATGAGTCACTCAGAGGCCTTGAAGACACAGAAAATAATCCAGATTATGCCAACATAGGTAATCTGAGGGAACTTTTTGGTTGATGTAATGGATTTTTTCTACTGCAATAGTTCAGTTTGTTTGAATTCAGAAAGTGACTCACTGAGACTGAATCAGTAAAAGGTTCATCCACAAATTTGTGATTCCTGCTGACATGAACTGCAAGTTTGGCTTCCCCAACAATGAAATGAAGGAGTTGTCTTTTCTCCTTGTCCACCTTCTTTCACCCTGACCCATAAATAAAAAAATGGAAAATCTCACAGTAAACAGAGCAAACACAGACGTTTAAAGAGTCAAAACATGAGAAAGTGTCTCCTTTAGGTCGCAAAAAGGGCAGCGGTCAGAAACAGTGGTTGAGAACAAAGATAAAGCAGTTCCAAATAACAGCCCCATGTAAGATCCTCCATTGGAGGTCACCAGTTCAGTTTACTGAAATCATGAATGAATGTTTTCTGAAGATCATCAATCATTACTAGGCACTGGATTTAGTTACTTCAAGAGAATCTATTTGATCAGAACCGGAGTTAAAACACTGTAAAACTATCAATTGAATAAACTGAGTAGGGGTGGGATTATATAAGCTTGCTTCTTCCCACTCCTTTTCAAGCAATAAATCAAACTCTACTTATAATCAGTTAATGATCACTGTATTTAATTAAGCAAATGTGATTTAAGTGACATTTTTGTTTTGTTTTCTGTCTTTTTAATCTATGCATTTTATTATTTCTGTAATAAGTTTGATAAATATGTATAATTTCTTTATTGCTTTGACTACAATGCTTGACATAAATCAATAAATCAAATCAAATACATTTTGACATTTTAAATGTTTATTGTTTCAAACACAATGCTTGCAGCTTTCTAGCATCTGTCTGTGTTGCATTCTGGGATCAGTGTTTAGCATCACAGTAACAACAATCAATAGTCACACAAACTGCAGCTCAATCAGCACAAAACTTCATATTTAAAAAAACAAACAAACCTCAAAACACTGGTAAATTTACACAGATTTTCAAATTAAAAGTCTCCAAAAAGGTGCAACTATCACATGTATGTTGTTGGAAACATACTTGATGATGCAAGTTCTCCACTTGATTGAACATTGTAAATTAGAACATTATAAACTCTTTGTTCTCTTTATAACAATAGAATAATGATACTATAACAAAGATAAAACTGTTTAATGATATTTTAATCTCTATGGTTCCTCTGCTGTATAATAAATAACATGATATGTGAGCAGTGCTCAGGAGTGTGGCTGTCTGTCATCCAGCTGTCAGCGCCCCCATGTGGTCAAATTCTTGCAGTGTCTCCTTGTTTTTCCATTGTTGCAGTGCTGCTATGTTGTTGTGTTGACAGAGTTTTTGTGTTTTTATTTGCAGGTGTTAAACTGTCCTGTAGATTGTGTGTTGCTGTCCTCATTTGAGGCACGTTGAGATCTTTTGACCTCTGAACATTTGAATTCAACTGAATAGAGAGAATCTGCAGAGAGAAATCTAGAGGCTGATAGGTAGTTCCATCATATTCATATATTAATTGGACTGATGATTCCTGATGTCACCCCAAGGATTCTGACAGGTGTAAATGGAGCCTGAAGGGGCGTGGCCATGTTAGAAATGAACAATTAGACTTTACAAAGTAAGGTGAGAGTTTTGTTGCTTTAGTATGAGCATAAAGTCAGTGATGTAGAAAGAGAAGATTTAGTGAATTTCAATGAAATGATTGTTTTAGGAATTTAACATACTGTAATAATCTCGGAAACTTGGTTATCTAAACCTATAGCTAATGAGGTTATTACGTGGTTACAATGTTTTTCGTACTGACAGGCCAAAAAAAGTTGGTGGTGTTGCTGTTTATGTTAAATCAAGATTTGATGTATCAATAGTTCTGTCAGAATCTATCTGTATACAAATTGAAATTTTGGCATTGAATGTGGAAATAGCGAAGGGCCTTTGCATAACTGTTGTTGGGTGTTATAGGCCTCCATCTGCCTCCAAGGATGCATTACAAGCCCTAAAGCATCTTTTGGCCAAAATAAATTACAGTGAGCTTGTTTTGGCGGGAGATTTGAACTGGGACTGGCTTAATCCAGTTTCTGATGAGTTTAAGTCCTTCTGTGATTCTATTAATCTTACCCAGTTGCTCAATTTACCCACTCGGCCTAATCTTAAGTGTCTTAAAAATCCACCTTAATTGATTTAATCTTAACAAATGTACCACATAAATTCTCATCTTTAGGTGTTTTCTGCAATGATTTGAGTGACCACTGTGTGGTAGCTGCTGTTAGAAAAACCAATATCCCCAAACATAAACCACGCATTATTTATAGAAATCTCAAACTTTTTAATCAACAAGCATATCATCATGATTTGTCTGCAGTTAACTGGAGGAATATAGGTCTGTTGCCAGATGTAGAATTAGCTTGGACTTTTTTTAAGACAAGTTTTATGCAAATTGTAAATAAGCATGCTCCTTTAAGAAGGCACAGGGTAAAGGGGCGAGAAAACCCCTGGTTCTCTCCAGAGTTGGCAGATACTATGCATGAGCGTAACATGGCTTGGGCCTGTGCAAGGAAAACTGGCGCTACAAATGATTGGTCTGTTTTTAGACAACTAAGAAACAAATGCTCTTCCCTTATTAAAAAGGCCAAATCATAATATTACTTATCTGTCACCACAGAAAATTTAAATAATCCACAAAAATTCTGGAAAGTTATTAAGTCTCTTTCTGTGAGTAAAAGCTCACAGGCCCTAGATATATTTTGAATGAGTCTGGCCCTGTTTTTAATAGGATGGAGGTCTTAAATTGTTTCAACAAAAAATTTATATCTTGTAGTTCCTTGTTTGACTCTGAAGGAGCAGACTTTGTGAAACCCTGCACTGACCCCCCAGAGTACACTGGACACCCTTTAATTTTGTACCTTTCAACATTCAGAAGGTGCACAAAGCCCTGAAAGCTCTAGATCCTAAAAAATCACCTGGGCCTGACTTAATAGACCCTTGCTTTTTGAAACTAGCAGCTGTTTTTGTGGCAGAACCTCTGACAATTCTTTTTAACCTTACAGTCGAAACCAAAGAAATTCCCTCCATTTGGAAATCAGCCTTTCTTCTCCCTTTATTATATATATACATGCATACATGCATACATATACATATATATATATACATATATATACATATATATATATATATTTACATATGTATGTATATATATATATATATATATATATATATATATATATATATATATATATATATATATATATATATATATATATACATACATATGTAAATATAGCATTGCATCATTGCAAAATAATAATAATAGCCTGATAAACGTATTTCTTTTACCAAATTCAAAGTCATTCAATTGCATTTTCACCACTTACCAATGATGCAACCTCTGACTTGAGACGTATGCAGCAAATTATTTTAATGACACAATGGAGTGCATGCATGCAGGTCTTTTCTGTTTCTAAATGTGCACTTTTTAATAAAGTTTACTCAAATAAATGTGTTAAACAGCAATACCTGGCGCGACCGCCATAAACAGGTAAAAAATAATCAGCCCACCAACAGAAGATTTAAAAGACAATAATATATCACAAACTGTAACTTTCTCTCATAACAGAAAAAAAACTTTAGAAAAGTTTTTACAGTGACCCAAATCCTTGTGTGGACTCAAACACAATTAATATAAATCATTTTAAATGTAAAGAAGTTTTCTACAGTTTGTTAGTCGTGTTCAGCAGCTGCAGAAAGAGTCAGAAGCTGAGTTCCTCAGGAGTTTCTCATCTTCAAGAAGTCTAAATCCAGGTGGCGCTCTTGGAGTTCCAGATAGAAAAGCAGACAGCCCAGTTTTTCTTCATTCTTCTTCAGCTCCTGCTGATGACAGAGACATTGACTGTTATCAATAAAGTTCATTGAAGCTTTTTCTTCTGGAAATGTTTCATTCTGACATGTGAGAGATTCTATGCAGGAGAGTCCTGAAGAATTCCAATGTGATTCAAGGCTGTTTGATTGGTTTGTGCTCTAAGTGTTAGACAGTAAAGCACTGGCAGCATTCAAACTAGAAATCATCAGTTCCACCAAAGTCAAGTTCAACCAGAAGAAAATCCTCATCAAAGACCTGAAGAATGTCAGTCTGAGAGCAGATGCTGCACCAGTCAAACAAAAGCAGCAGAAAACATCAAAGTCCATCTATGATCTTCATCCTCTTCCTCCTGAGGAAGATCACATGGATTCTGAGAGTCTTGGTGAATTTCTTAACTTGTGTTGCTCAAACCCTTGAGTCTCATAGAAAACAGATTCTTCTTCTTGGTGTTTTAATATGCTCTTGTAGCATTTTTCTCATGATTGAGGACATTTATAAAGGAAATTCAGATTAAAACTACATTTCTGAGTATTTCTTTATTTAAATTGTTGTGAATTGATAGCAGACAACAAAATGCTGTCTTGAAGCATGTGAGTGGTCAGAGGCTGGATGATTCTCTGTTTTTGATGGACACTAAACTTTTAGATTTACGTAGGTTACCTTCTTTTTATGAGTGTTTTTAAGTCTCTGCACCGTTTGAATGTTATGAAATAAATAAAAACTCTCCCTTTCTGTTTTGGCTCTTAAAGGAGCCTTTGATCTCTGGTTGGAGATTTGGGATGAAACCCCCCCTGGACTTCAGTTGACCTTCATTTTGCAGCTCTGTAGTTCTGACCCTGGAACAGCTGTCTTCACTGTGCAGACAGGAGGACGTTGGATATTAACCGAGTGAAGGCTTTGAACAGGACTAAGTTGCAGAAGCGCCTTTCCAGCGCATGGACTGAAAAACTGAGTGGAGGGGAGGATGGACCGCATTGGAGAGTTCTTTAAAAAGCTCCTAAACAGAAGAGAACTGCTGACCTCCAATGGAGGATCTTACATGGGGCTGTTATTTGGAACTGCTGTATCTTTGTTCTCAACCACTGTTTCTGACCGCTGCTCTTTTTGTGACCTAAAGGAGACACTTTCTCATGATTTTTAGCCTTTCAGGCCTCTTCACTCTTTATGTGACTGTGTTCTGTTGATTCCTGTTTGAATTGATGTTTCAAAAATCAAAAATCTTCTTCTTCACTGACTTTTCATTGTGAGGAAGGAAAAGTAAAGAACTAAACATTGAAGGTCATGCAGCTGCAACAACAGAACACCTGACATGTGTTTCCCTTAGAAAGCTGCAAAATATGACCATCAATGGTTCCACAGAAGACCAGCATTAGTCTCATTCTTCTGTTCTGTTGAAAAAATCACAGACTTTTCTCAGAAATGTTTCAAAGCTCAGCTGATGTGACGCATCAGAATGAATCTGCAAGAAAATATATTTCCATTTCTACACAGGATTATTGACATCTGCATCAATCTTTCAGGTCACATGACTTTCTCACCATATATTTTTGTTTTTTTTCTTTTCCTAAAACGTTCCTTAAGTAGAAAATGAACTGAAATAACAGCCATGATTTTCATTTGACTGGCTGTAGAAAAGCTTAGCTGGATGTGCGTGCAGTGACAGCAGTTCTTAATCGAGAGGTGGATTAGAAAACAATCTAAAGTCACTTTCTGATCTTAAAAAAACTGAACTGTTGCAATAGAAATAATCCATTAGTGTTTATTTATGATTATTTATTTCACATCAACCTAAAAATCCCCTCAGATTACCTTTGTTGGCATAATCTGGATTATTTTCTGGGTCTTCAAGGTCTCTGAGTGACTCATAAAGAGCAACATCACCTTCAAATAAAAACCAGAAGAAAATGAAATTAGAAATTTCATACAAACTTTTCAAACATGTTCATTTAACGATTTCTTCATGAAAAATAAGAAGTCAGATTTCAAGCTGACCATGGAGCAGAGAGGCATTTTCTTCTTGGTGTTTTAATATGTTCTTGTAGCATTTTTCTCACGGTAGAGGACATTTATGAAGGAAATTCCGATTAAAACTACATTTCTGAGTATTTCTTTATTTAAATTGTTGTGAATTGATAGCCCAGCTCGGTCCTGGGAGGAGTTCAGTGAGGCCATGGAGAAGGACTATCTATGGAGAAGGACTATCAGTTGGCCTCGAAGAAATTCTGGCAAACCATCCGGCGCCTCAGGAGCGGAAAGCAGTCCTCCACAGGCACCGTCTTCAGTGCAGGTGGGGGGCTGTTGACTTTGACTGGGGACATTGTCGGGCGGTGGAAGGAGTACTTCGAGGATCTCCTCAATCCCACTAACACGCCTTCTTTTGAAGAAGCAGAGAACGAGGACTTTGGGGTGGGGCTGTCTATTTCCCGGGCTGAAGTCACTGAGGTTGTCAACGAGCTCCTCAGTGGCAAGGCCCCGGGAGTGGATGAAGTCCGCCCTGAGCACCTCAAGTCTCTGGATGCTGTGGGAGTGTCTTGGCTGACACGTCTCTGCAGCATCGCGTGGCAGTTGGGAACTGTACCACTGGACTGGCAGACAGGGGTGGTGGTTCCCTCTTTAAGAAGAGGGACCGGAGGGTGTGTTCCAACTACAGGGGAATTACACTCCTCAGCCTCCATGGAAAAGTCTATGACAGGGTACTGAAGAGGAGAGTCTGTCCGATAGTCGAACCTCGGATTCAGGAACAACAGTGCGGTTTCCGTCCTTTACTTGGAACAGTGGACCAGCTCTACACCCTATCTAGGGTGCTGGAGGGATTGTGGGAGTTCGCTTACCCAGTCCATATGTGTTTTGTGGATTTGGAGAAGGCGTTCGGCCGCGTCCCCCATGGTATCCTGTGGAGGGTGCTCTGGGAGTATGGGGTCCGGGGAGCCTTACCGAGGGCTGTCCGGTCTCTGTATGACCGGACTAGGAGCTTGGTTCGCATAGCCGGCAGTAAGTCAGACCTGTTTCCGGTCCACGTTGGACTCCGGCAGGGCTGCCCTTTATCACCGGTTCTGTTCATAGTTTTTATGGACAGAATTTCTAGGCACAGCCAGGGGCCGGAAGGGATCTGGTTTGGGGACCACAGGATTTCCTCTCTGCTTTTTGTAGATGATGTTGTCCTGTTGGCTTCATCGAACCGGGACCTCCCGCAAACTGCCCCATTGGGGCGGTTTGCTGCCGAGTGTAAAGCAGTTGGGATGAGGGTCAGCACCGCTAAATCTGAGGCCATGGTCCTCGACCGGAGAAAGGTAGTTTGCCATCTCTCGGTGGGTGGAGTGTCCCTGCCCCAGGTGGAGGAGTTTAAATACCTTGGGGTCTTGTTCACGAGTGAGGGAAGATCGGAGCGTGAGATGGACAGGCAGATTGCAGCGGTGTCCGTAGTTATGCGGTCGCTGTATCGGTCCGTCGTGGTGAAGAGAGAGCTGAGCCAAAAAGAAAAGCTCTCACTTTACCAGTCGATCTTCGTTCCAACACTCACCTACGGTCACGTGCTATGGGTCATGACTGAAAGAACAAGGTCCCGAATACAAGCGGCTGAAATGAGCTTCCTCTGCAGGGTGGCTGGGCGCTCCCTTAGAGATAGGGTGAGAAGCTCTGTCACCCGCGGAGAGCTCGGAGTAGAACCGCTTCTCCTCCACATCGAAAGGAGCCAGTTGAGGTGGCTCGGGCATCTAGTCTGGATGCCTCCTGGACGCCTCCCTGGAGAGGTGTTCCGGGCATGTCCCACTGGGCGGAGGCCCCAGGGAAGACCCAGGTCACGTTTCTAGGCTGGCCTGGAAACGCCTCGGGGTCCCCCCCAGAGGAGCTGGAGAAAGTGGCTGAAGTGAGGGAAGTCTGGGCATCTCTGCTTAGTCTGCTGCCCCCGCGACCCGGTCCCGGATAAGTGGAGGAAGCTGGATGGATGGATGAATTGATAGCAGACAACAAAATGCTGTCTTGAAGCATGTGAGTGGTCTGAGGCTGGATGATTCTCTGTTTTTGATGGACACTAAACTTTTAGATTTACGTAGGTTACCTTCTTTTTATGAGAGTGTTTTTAAGTCTCTGCACCATTTGAATGTTATGAAATAAATTGATCTTTGTTCTCAACCACTGTTTCCTTTTTGTGACCTAAGGGAGACACTTTCTCATGATTTTTAGCCTTTCAGGCCTCTTCACTCTTTATGTGACTGTGTTCTGTTGATTTCTGGTTGAACTGATGTTTCAAAAATCTTCTTCTTCACTGACTTTTCATTGTGAGGAAGGAAAAGTAAAGAACTAAACATTGAAGGTCATGCAGCTGCAACAACAGAACACCTGACATGTGTTTCCCTTAGAAAGCTGCAAAATATGACCATCAATGGTTCCACAGAACACCAGCATTAGTCTCATTCTTCTGTTCTGTTGGAAAAATCTCTGACTTTTCTCAGAAATGTTTTAAAGCTAAGCTGATGTGACGCAGCAGAATTTATATGCAAGAAAACATATTTCCATTTCTACACAGGATTATTGACATCTGCATCATTCTTTCAGGTCACATGACTTTCTCACCATAAATTTTGGTGCAGGAACATGTTTTCATTTTTCAAATTTCTCATGCTGACAGATTTTCTAAAGTCACTTTCTGAGCTTAAACAAACTGAACTGTTGCAACAGAAATAATCCATTAGTGTTTATTTATGATTATTTATTTCTCATCAACCAAAAAAATCCCCTCAGATTACCTATGTTGGCATAATCTGGATTATTTTCTGGGTCTTCAAGGCCTCTGAGTGACTCATAAAGAGCAACATCACCTTCAAATACAAACCAGAAGAAAATGAAATTAGAAATTTCATACAAACTGTTCAAACATGTTCATTCAATGATTTCTGCATGAAAAATAAGATGTCAGACTTCAAGCTGACCATGGAGCAGAGAGGCATATGTGTTGTGTTGAGCATCAATCTCATCTGGAACACAATTCTGATTTGGTTCATCAGACCTGCTGAGATGAAAGAAATCAATAACTAAATAAACACAGACATCAATCAATAAAAGCTAAAACGTACCAACCTGATGGAGCTTGAATCTGCAAATGACAACATCACATGTTTCTAAAGTCAACAGCATCATTGCAAAACAGTATCAATCATATTGTCATCAATGGGATTTTAAAGGAACATTTCTCACCTTTTGACTTTTTGCAGAAATAAAACATCAGTGGGAAAATCACCAGTAAAAAGACACAAACGGGTCCAACAAGCAACAGAACAGGAAATGAAGAGCTGTCAGGTCTGGATGCTGCTGGAACACATCATGGAATGGAATCAACCTTGGTGGACACATTCATGAACTAAAAGCTGCTGTTATTGTTCATGCTGAGAACAACTGGAAAGATTTGCTGACATGTTACTGCCAACCAGCTCTGTGGTGATTCTTTTCCTGAGGATTGACACTTGTAGAAGCCTTCATGAGACTTTGACACTGCAGGGATGATCATCTCCACTCTGCTCTCACTTTGGATGATTGTGTCATTTTGATAGAAAAACACTTTAGAAAGAAGATTTTCTGTCCTCAACTTGCAGCCAAGAGTAACAGAATGTCCCTCAGTCACAGGATGGACAGGACTCAGCAGGATAAGCTCATCATCATCTGGAAACATCAACATTCATCTTCATCACATATGATCCCAACATGTTTGACGTCTGCTTCATTCTGCTTTGACATCCAGTTGATCATCTAAATCCATCTTCAACTTCTGCATGTGTTTCAAATCAATCCAATGATGAAAGTCAAGCTAAAAATAGGAATCCAAACATGTTTCCACTCACAGTGTCCAGTGATGTTGACTGCGTTGCTGAATGCTGATCCAGACTCACACCAGTACACTGCATTACTGGACTGGATCTTCTGAACATGACATGTTGATCCATTCATTGTTCCCCAGTCAGAACAGAATGACAGGAAGTCAGGAAGCAGAAACCTGCTGACTCTCCACTCAGCAGAGTTTCCCTCACAGCTCAGTGAGACAGAGTCAGAGGTGAAGTGTTGGACTCTGTCAGGACTCACTGAGAGAGACGCTGATGGATGAAGATCTGAAAACAAACAGGATGAAGATCAGCACACTTTAGCTTGATTTGGAGAGCAAAGAGACACAAAAACAAATGGGTTTCAATGGATTTTCATTCAATGGCTTGGAGTTAGAATGGCTCTATGCAAATGAAAAAGAAACATTTGTTTCCAACATTTTGAATGACATTTGACTGTTAGCAATAAGTGGAAAGAAGCAAACTAAAGAGCAGAATCTGACAGCATTAGAAATGTGAAGAGAAATCATTCAGTGTTGACAGAAATGAATCAACAATCAGAAGTCTGACCTCCAGACCAGACAAAGTGAGGTTGACTGTAAAGAGTGTAGAAGTGTGGCTCTCCTCTTCCAGCTCTGCACACATATCCTGCTGTGTGTGTCTGTCCATGAATGATGTAGGAGTTGTCTGCAGTCCCATTGGAGCTAGCAGGCAGCAGCTCATAGCTGTAAGAGCCAGACTTGTGTGATAGATCAGGAACAGCTTTATACCAGTAGAAGCTCCATCCTGCAGACACATGTTCAACCTCACAGCTCAGAGTCACTGAGGCTCCAGGACTCAACCACCATGGAGACACTCTCAGGACAGGTTCTGGGGGAGAAATAGTGTTGTTGTTAGTGACTTTGTTGTGTTTCTGAGCAAACTCTTTCATGTGACACCTTTGGTTCTGATAGAAGAAGCTCCACAGGTTGACAGAACTCTGATAACTCTGCTGTCAGACAGAAATGAAGCAGGAGATTTTTCACTTTCTTCATGATTGTTTTGACCTCTCTGCTGCTCTGCTGTGACTTCTGCTGCTCTATGACAGAGCCTCTATGACAAACTACACTATGAGAAGAAATGATCAGCAGCTTCTCTTCAACAGAGATCATTTATTGTCAATGTTTCACTTTTACAGATGATGGACCAACTCTGTCAGCGTGCAACACTTTGATTTTTGCAGGAACTGCAACAGAAACACAGCAATGCTCTTTAGCTGAAATGGACTCAATATTTTCAATTCTGTCTATTCCACAGTTATGTTGGTTTTGCATCACAAATTGTTCCTGTCACTAAGTTGCTATGGTAACCAGTACCCCTCCCTGCATTTTTTTTTCAAATATGCTGATCAATAAAAAATGAAACAGTAGTTTAATCAATAAAGATTAACACTTGTTTTTTTTTTACTATTTTACAGCTGTTTTCAAATCAAGCACACAGTGTCACACCAACATCCTTGTGTTAGTTTACATTTACAGCAGGGCTCATTTTGGCCTTTTTAAAAGACAAATTTGTTCCAGTGACTTTCTAGTTAAGACTAAAGAAAAAGTTGTGCTTAAAAAATAAGAGTGAAGAGCTTTAGAACCAAAACTGAACAGTTTTATAGATATTGTTCAAAATAATCAACTAAACACAGCTTTTAATTTTCATATTTTGTGCTCCATTAAAACCTTTTCAAACTCACCTTCAGTGTTTACTGGATCACTGATCTCTGTGTGATAAACTGGTTCTCCTCTTCCTCCTCTGCATCTGTAGACTCCTCCCTGTGAGACTCTGATTTGTCCATTTGAGAGGAAATCAGCATCTTGTGTTCTCAGCAGTTTGGAGGGTTTCTCTCCTCTGAACCAGAAGAAACTCCAACCAGATGATGAAGGCTTCACTGAACAGCTCAGGGTCACTCTGCCCCCTACTGGAGACTTTGTGATCTTCAGTTCAGCCTTTGGTTTGTGTGCTGTGGAGTTCAAAAATAGATGTATTTATCTGTCTAAACAGAGGACAACATAAAAAATAAAAGTCTCAAGAAAACATACATCAATAATTGAGAATCATGTATTTATTTATTTTCTACATTCATTCTTATAAACACATATATTTTTATGTGTTTTCTATAGTTTGAACACACGTATATAATTTTTTTTTTTTTTTTTTTTACCTAAAACAGATAATCTGACAGTTTTACTCCAGTTTGTTGCAGAATCTGAATCTTCTGTGGGTCTGCTCTTACAGCTGTAGTCTCCACTGATGGAAGCTGTGATAGTCCAGTCTTTCTGGTTTGTCCTGAATGTCTGTGACTGAGGTGTTCTCCATTCATACTCCCACTGAACTCCTTCACCTCCCTGAACCTCACATGTCAGAGTGATCGTCTCTCCTCTGAAGATCTCAGACCAGCTGGGTTTTTGGGTTACACTGACTTTGTTGGAAACTGTTTCCATAAGATTTAAAAACAATAAAACACATTTTTAATGTTCAAATCAATGATTGTGAAAAGCTTTCAATAAAGTGAAATCCCTCACAGGTTATTTGAATGGTGACTTCATCACTTGGATCAGAGTAGACGGCTGGTTCTCCTCTAAATCCTCTGCATCTGTAGATTCCTCCTTGTGAGACTCTGATGTTTCCATTTAGTCCATCATTGATTGTGTCTTCAGAGGTGTGTGAGGTTCTTCTGAACCACTCATATTTCCAACCAGCAGATTTCTCCACAGAGCAGATCAGTGTCACTCTGTCTCCTACTGACACAGTTGTTGTTGCTGCTGTCAGTGTGGCTCTGGCTCTGTCTGCAATGTTTGACAAACACATTTCAGTGTAAGAATTATGAGAATAATGTTGCATCAGTAATATCTACTGTATAACTAGAGTTTATACATTTAGACATGATAGTTGATAAACATGCATCTTAAATAGATGCTTTAGTTTGTTCAACATGAATAAATTCTTAAATATAAATTCTCTCATAAAATGAGTCATGTCAAAAACACACTAAGAAATTACCTGATACACGTAAAGAGACTCTGTTGCTGCACTTTGTATAATATGTACCCTTCCTGAGACCACAGCACTGAAAATCACCACTGTAACCTTCAAACAGAAAATCTATTTTGAATTCTTGTTGTGTGACGTCAGAATAAACTGTCCAATCACTTTTCTTCAATGTGTATTTCCAGTCATCTGTTCTTCCTTCCTTCATGTCACATTTGAAGGTTAAAGATTCTCCAGTAAAAAAAGTTGACCATTTGGGTTCAAAGGTCAACACAGCATCTAGAACAAACACAGACACACAATTTACTACAAAAACGTTTTTAAATGAAAATAAACAAACTAGCACATTTTAAAATCAATCAGGTGTTTTGTCTAAAAATGATGCATCAAACTGACATTTATGTAAAAAACTTTGAAAAGAAACAACAAAAAGTCCAAAAGTGTCACCTTCAGTGTGTCCACTGTGGAGGAGTGAATACAGCACTACTGTACATGAAAGATGGAAACATCAGAGATTCAGAAACTGATACAATATTTCAACAATAGAAATAAATTAAACTAAAACTGTCAATGAATGTGACATTAAGTCAATGGTTTCTCTAACAATAATGTCAAAGTTTTAGTAAATAAACTAAGAAAAATGATTTCTTTCTAAAGAAAACTGTTCATCATGATCCCTGATAGAGTTCAGCTGAATCCTGTGGAGAAAACAGCTGCAGTTGAAACATGAAATTCTAACAATTGAGTTCAAAAATAGTTCTTCTTTGGTTTGACATTTTTCCTGATGAATGTGATGAAAACAGCAAAGGTTCTTGTGAAAAACTCACAGATGAACTCCAGTTTCCAGAGCAGAGTGTGTCCCATCCTCACAATCAAATCACACTGATGAGAAAATCCTGATGGAAAAGAGAAAAATGAAAGTGTGTTTCAGGAAAAGCAAAGAACTGTGAGAAACTAAAAAAACATGATGTTTTCTGTAAATATTGAATGGAAAAGACTCACTAACTTCTAGTTTCCTTCTTTAAGACAACAATAACACAACTGTCACAACGTCCTCCACTGAGAATGAAGAAAAAAACATTGCAGACTGATTTAATAAAGACAGATAAGAAAATAGTTAATTCTATGAAAATTTAACACAAATAATCTCCAGGGCAATACATTGTTTTTTATTTATGATTGAATGACATTTAAACATCATTACCAGCCAAAAATATGTAATTTTAGGAAAAGCAAAGTAAAGATTTGCTTCTAAAACAATCAAAGTTCTTTTCTGAAACCAAACCTGAATCCTTTGCAGACACTTGTCATGTACTGGGATTGATTATTGGAACAGGAACACCAGCCTGAACAATCAAACCTCTGCAGATGATCTCAAATGCAGCTGCAACTATCAGACAATTTCATGTCTTTTTCAAATGTGCTGCAGAGAAATCTTCAAGTCAAGATTGTCCACAAAGCAGTGAACTTCTTTCAGTCACCAAGAAATGAAAATGTTCTCATTCTGGTAAGTCTAGAATACTCACAGTGTGGACTGACTGATAGTAGTTCTGCTCTTTGTTCATCCGTGTCCTCTCTTCTAACAGCAAATGTCTTCATTCTTCTAAACCACTAAGATCAGCTTCTGGGATGTGAAGAGTCACATGGTCTCAGTGCAGAAACATTTTCTATTTCTGCATTTATGGTCACTTCCTGGTTGAAGTGTTAACATCACATCATTCACACCAGACTAAGAAGAAAATATAAAAAACTGCTGCAGCATGAAGTCATTAGATGATGAACTTTGTCTATTTTCATCCTTTCAGTCGCTCATGTTCTAAAGAATTTTCTCCCTGAAATGATTTAGTCATTTGTTGCAGTTTCTTTGTGTTTCAGTAACACTTTGAAGCTGCTCTGAAAGTCATTTTTTGTGTGAATAAACCCTGCACTTCTCCCAACAAAGAACACTGCCCCCTTTTTCATCACTTCAACCTTTGATTTACAGACTGATTGATTTCACTGCTGTTTCCATCTGAAATGAACAACAATGTGTCAACAATTGGTGTTGAAGCAGTGAAGGTGACCTGCTTGATGGTGACATGAGTTGAGAGTCAAATGTTTGGAACCAGGAGGAAGATCAGCTCCTCTCACAGCAACAGCAGAGAGAAGCAGGAAAACACCAGCAGACCACAACCATTTGACTCCTTCATGTTCAGCTGAGAGATTCTGGACTTTGTTACTGTCACTGTGATGGTTTGGGTTTCTTTGTATTGATTTTTGCTTTCTTGTTTCTGTCATGTTTGAGTTCTGTTTCCTGTTTTATTTTGAAAGGGTTACTGTTATGTCATGGTTTTGAGTTTTACTTCCCTGGTTCCAATCTGTCCTGATCATGTTCACCTGTGTCTTGTCTGCCCTGTCTGTATTTAAGTCTTGTCTCTGCCTTCCTCTTGTGCATTAACATCATTAATGTCTCTAACATCTCTTCCCTGACTGTCACGTCCATGTATTCATGCTATGCCCACAGTGAGTTTTAGTTTTGTTTTCCTGCTTTGCAGCGCCTTTTGTTTGTGAATAAATCCCCTTGCCCTGGAACCGTGTGCTCCTGTCTCTGCATTTTGGGTCCTTCACGCTACCACAGCCCTCCCTACCTGACAGTCACATCACAAAACAGCAGATAAACATTAAACTATGACGTTATTTCATAATCATAACTAATAAAATGAAGTTTTCTTCTACTCAGAAACTCTTAATCTTTTAGAATATTTTATATTATTGTTTGATATGATAATCGATTTCCAAGAATCATTTAAATTTTCTTCTAACTGTGAATGTGGTTTTTCTGTTTTCTTTGTTTCACACTTAGCTGTTAAACTGCAGCTTTGTCCACAGTGCTTCTCTTTCTGTTATTTTTTTCTGTTCAATGGACTTTTTTTTTATTACAAAGTGTTCTACAGCAGAAAAACAAAAACAAAACCGTTATTTTTAATATGTTTATTCTTCGGGTGATGTAAAAAACGTTTGTTTATTTAAAACCATTCAGTTTTAACACAAAAACATGCTATATTTATAAAGGGGAGCAATTCTACATTCAGCACATAATGTATAAATGTCCTCAAACTTTGCTGGGATTCGTCTTTAAGCTTCACACAAAGAAAACTATAGATTGAAAATCTGAAACAGGACATGAAATAACTTTACATCAACAAGGATAAATATGTAACATAATGACTAAAACAACAAGAACACTGGAAAAATGTCTGCTACAACATCTGGATGGTCCTGTCAGAATTTGGCATCAACAACATGAAAGCATGACTCACTCCTGTCTTCTATCAATGGCACCACCATGACACCTCCGCTGGAGGCGGAGGTGTCATGGTGTGGGGGATGTTGCATATCTTCTGACCATGTCCATCCCTTCATGACCACAGTGTACCAACTTCTGATGGCTACTTCCAGCAGGATAAGGCATAAAGCTGGAATCATCTCAGACTGGACTTAAAAGGCCTCCACAGTCTCCAGATCTCAACCCAAAAGAGAACTTTTGGGATGTGGTGGAGCGGGAGATTAGCATCATGGATGTTCATGGATGTTCAGCCAATAAAACTGCAGCAACTGTGTGATGCTGTCATGACAACATGGACCAAACTCTCTTAGGAATGTTCCCAGTACCGTGTTGAATCTTTGCATGAAGGAGAGCGGAAATATCACATGGACATCTGTACCAATAAGTTTATTCTTCTGGTTGATGGAATAATTTTTGTATTTGTTAATTAGCCAGATGCTCTTTGGGAAGATTCTATGTCCCATATCGTTGTATTACAGTTTTTCTCAGTCGCTTTAGTACAATTCTCAGATCAGAATTGAAGTTTGCAAGTACATGTGTGTATTTCTCAAAACAATTTGTACAAACAGCAAAACACCATGGATTTCTTGCAAAAGCCTGTAACTTGCTCAAAATCTTTAGTTCATCTCTCAAAACAAAATCTTTATGTCATTGAACATGTCAGTGCAATCAGCATGTCAAGTCCTTGTGTCATTGTCTACAAACAAGACAGTCAAATTACTTAGTCATGTTGTCAATATAACTGTGTACTTTAGAGGGAGGTTCTGATGTAAACTATGGCTAAAGGTTTGATGACAATTATTGTAAAATGTAAGTTACACCTAATAACTGAGGAGAATGAGACGACCTAAAGGGATGAAGTCCTGAAACTTGGAGAATGGAGTGCATTTATCAACCTGGCACTGAACATCACCAGGACTTAAGAACTCATCCTGGACTTCTGGCTGAACAGAGAATCCCACGCTCCATTGTACATCAACAGCAAACAGGTGGAGGGGTAGATCCTTCAAATTCCTTTAGGTCCACATCTCTGCAGACCTCTCCTGAATGGCCAACACCTCTGCCCTGGTTAAAAAGGCTCAGCAGCAGCTACACTTCCTCAGGAAGAAGAAACTCCAGCCCACAAACTGCATTGAGGAGGAAAAAATAACCATAAAAAAAAAACGCTGCAGTCAGAGCTGCTGTGTTTTTCTCAGATAAGTGTGAGACAGAGGAAGCAGACAAACCACATTCAGTTGGAAGAAGATTCAAATGATTTTCTGAAATAAATTCTCATATCAAACATTAATCTAAATTATTCTACAAGATTAAGTTTTTTGGATTAGAAGAAAACTTCATTTTTCATAATTTTTTCTGTCATGGTTGTGGTCTGCTGGTGTTTTCCTGCTTCTCTCTGTTGTTGCTGTGAGAGGAGCTGATCTTCCTCCTGGTTCCAAACATTTGACTCTCAACTCATGTCACCATCAAGCAGGTCACCTTCACTGCTTCAACACCAATTGTTGACACATTGTTGTTCATTTCAGATGGAAACAGCAGTGAAATCAATCAGTCTGTAAATCAAAGGTTGAAGTGATGAAAAAGGGGGCAGTGTTCTTTGTTGGGAGAAGTTCAGGGTTTATTCACACAAAAAATGACTTTCAGAGCAGCTTCAAAGTGTTACTGAAACACAAAGAAACTGCAACAAATGACTAAATCATTTCAGGGAGAAAATTCTTTAGAACATGAGCGACTGAAAGGATGAAAATAGACAAAGTTCATCATCTAATGACTTCATGCTGCAGCAGTTTTTTATATTTTCTTCTTCATCTGGTGTGAATGATGTGATGTTAACACTTCAACCAGGA
The DNA here is from genome assembly GCA_023969325.1 of Oryzias curvinotus. Lineage (NCBI taxonomy): Eukaryota > Metazoa > Chordata > Actinopteri > Beloniformes > Adrianichthyidae > Oryzias > Oryzias curvinotus. Next base: position 19,881,092 of record CM043723.1, read on the forward strand.
AGTGACCATAAATGCAGAAATAGAAAATGTTTCTGCACTGAGACCATGTGACTCTTCACATCCCAGAAGCTGATCTTAGTGGTTTAGAAGAATGAAGACATTTGCTGTTAGAAGAGAGGACACGGATGAACAAAGAGCAGAACTATCAGTCAGTCCACACTGTGAGTATTCTAGACTTACCAGAATGAGAACATTTTCAGGTAACGCTTTCTTTTACAGGACAGTACTTACAGTGTACTTAAGTAGTATTTACATGGTATTTATTGTGTAACTACTGGGTACTTTTAGGGTACTTACATGGTACTTTTTATGGAATTTACTGGGTACTTACATGGTACTTTTTTGTGTCTTATCTGTACTTACATGGTACTTACTGTGTATTTATATGGTACTATTTGGTTCATACCTATGTGGTACATACTGGGTATTTATAATGTACTTACTGGGTATTTACATGTTGTGCAAAGGTGTCTTTTATGGTACTTACCACATGTATGAACAAGGTAAGTACAAATAAAGCACCTTGAATGTAAGTCTGCACTCGCTGAATGTTTCATGGTATTTACTAAAAATTTACCACAGAAACTACCCCTTAAGTACACTGGAACTGGACTGTAAAAGAAAGTCAGCCCTATTTCCACTCAACTACATGGTACTTTCATTACTAAATACTGGGTATGTTCACTTGAATATTACTTGGTACTTACCCTTTAAGTACACTAAAACTGGACTGTAAAAGAAAGTCAGCCCTATTTCCACTCTATTACACGGTACTTTCAGTAGTAAATACTGGGTATGTTCACGTATTACCTTCCTATACACAGTGTACATACACATTTGGTCTTCTGACCTTACCAAATGAGACAATGCTAACTTGTTGGTAAATGTCAAATAACTGCATTGTAAAAACATATTCCTACTTCTTGTAACATGAGGCAAATGTAAAGAGAAACAACACAGCAGTGAAAACAACAATCTTTAATATGAAACACTTCTGCAGCATACAAAGTGTCATCACAATGAAATATGTTTTAAGTACAAAACAGTACAAAGGAGCATTCCAAAAAACACATTATTGGCCTGAGGGTCGTGTTTTTTGTCCGTCAAAATTCCATCAGCAGAGTTTGGTAACAGTGCAGGACTTCTTCAGGGTTTGTAACTGCAAGAAAATTCATAATAAAAGCTCAAATGAACATAAAAAGCACAACAACTTTAATGAAGTACAAACTATATTTTACTTATTTAATCATTTCTGTAAGGAGTTTGATAAATCTCTGTGAATTCCTTATTGCTTTGACTGCAATGCTTGAAATTAATCAATTATCCTCATTTATAAACATGATAATAAATTATTCAAAACTTGACTTTTTTAAATATTTTTCTAAACATGGACTTGTTTTAATATATAATGTCAGGAAAATATGTAAAACAACAAGGAAAATATTTACTTTTAATACTAAAAACACCCAGAGTGTGGGTTTTTGTTAAGTAGGTCTGGGCGAGCAAAGGTGCAAATTCCCAGCGCACTTGAATTAAAGGTAAGATCGGGCCTAAAATATCCGGCCCGACCCGACACAGGCCCGCGGGCATTAAAGCCGAACTCGGACCGAACCCGACCAATTAACTTGATTTGCAGGACCGAGCCCGAAGCAAACCCGAAATTTCAATTTAACCCATAGGATTTTTGACAGAAAAAAATCCGCCAGATTTCTTAAAGGTAAAATATTCTACATATTTTTATGATGATGAAAGTTATTTTCCTTCGAACAGAAAGTGGTCGCTGCAGCCGCGCGCGTATAAGCTGCTGTTGTGGCATAGAGTTCCGCTGGAAGCGCTGCGCAAAGGTTCCTCCCTCCATGACAAATGCATTTGATCAATGAAATAACGCTGGAACACAGAAGAAGAGGCCAGACAGAGAGAGTGACAGAGAGATCTGGATGATAAGCACTCGCTTCATTACGCGGGAAATACTGCAGCGGTGCGCGTTTGCCTTTTCAGCTCCCCTGTCTGAAGTTTCTCCTTGACTTCCTGCTGCTCCATATCGGGGATCCCTAATCAAAATAGATGCGGGCTTGCGGGGGAAGATTACATTCACGACACGTGCGCAGAGCTGCGGGTGGCCGGCGCCCCCCCTTTTCTGCCAGTTGCTGGACCACAGTGTATGTCAATCAACGGTGGGCTGGTGACTGGTGGGAGGGGGCGGGGTCCACCTGTGTGTGTGTGTGTGTGTGCGCTAGGAGAACGTTCTCCCTCTGAGGAAGAAGCTGGCTGTGCCTTTCGGTTCGTGCGGTAACCGTTCTGACATCCAGGATTAATAAAGAGCTGTTTGACAACCGCCGCCTAAGGAGCTTCTTTGCAGACATTACAATATATTTATTAAAAAAGTCAGCGAGAGAGAAGCCCGGCCCGAACCGACCCGAACGTAATGACTGTCATTTAGAGCCCGACCGGACCCGAAATTCGGGTCCGGTCGGGCTCGGACTCGGGCTCGGGCTTAAGATCTTACCTCTAACTTGAATGCAGCATGACAACGTGAACGTGCATTAATCTGGAGAGCCTCGAGGCGCGTGCAACAGTTTGAATTTCTCTTCATTTGGCAGGTAAGCCAGTGTTTTCGTAAATATTGGATACATTATATGTAAATATTTAAACGGATCAAACTTTATAAAGAAGCTAACCTCGTGATTTCAAGCCGCTCTTTCAGTGTTTGAAACGTGACGTCAGAGCATGTCTGCTACTTTACTGCAATAATTTCAAAATGTATAACTTTTTAAAGTTTGTAATGAAAATCTACAAACATTGTTGTTACTTATCAGGAGAGGAGCACCTGTAAAACTAGCACGTAGCCTAAATGATGAAGTCTGTTGTTCAGTGCACGTTTGTCTTTCTGGGAAAATCAAAGAAAGGCATTTATTTTGAAAATAATGATGACGTACTTCCGTCTTTTTACCGCTTTAGATCAGCTTTGGTGAAGAAGACATCCCAGAAGAATCCGTGAAGCCACAGGAGTGTAAGCTAAAGTAAGCTAAATCCACCAAGTGGACATATTATTTACATGAATGTAGAGTTTAACTGCATTTTCCCCATTTTCTTTTCTTTCTCCGTTTTTATTTTATTTTTATTTATTTTATCCAATATGATAGAGACAGCAATACCACCCAACAGTGAAGGTAACTGTTTGAAAATTTAAAACATATTTTTGAGTAACTCTGTTGACTTTGAAATTGCCTATTCATTTCTTTTTTTCCTTTTCGTTTACACTGCCATGTGTTTGATGCTAATGCAAATTGTAGGTGCGAATAATATTTATAAACAAGATATACACACAGCAATAATTGCCAATTAAAACATTACTTTGACATTATTTGTCTAAACAAATTAGACTGTTTATGGCAATTTTGATTTTTTTTTCTTTGATTTCTTTTTTGTTATTTTTGCTTATGTAACTAACATATAAAGTTGTGAATAATCTGTCATGTTTATAAATGAGGATAATTGATTAATTTCAAGCATTGCAGTCAAAGCAATAAGGAATTCACAGAGATTTATCAAACTCATTACAGAAATGATTAAATAAGTAAAACGTATTTTGTACTTTATAAAAGTCTTTATGCTTTTTATGTTCATTTGAGCTTTTATTATGAATTTTCTTGCAGTTACAAACCGTGAAGAAGTCCTGGGGGGTATTCCAGAAAGCAGGTTATGCTAGCTCCCACGATAAGTTTGAGGCTAAGGAAGTTGATAACCTCAGCTTTCGGTTCCAGAAATGGAGGTATGTCTCAGGGTAGGTCAAGTTGCCACGGCAACTCATGCTCTGAACATAACCTGGTCCGGAGCAGGTTTAGTTGAAGCTTAGTTTGTTTTGAGAGAGGTGAAGCAGCATGGCGTGTCCATTTGAAGATGATTTAGTGGATGAAGAAGCCCAGATAATACTTTTTCCACAGTGAGAGGGTGATAGGACCACATATGGATGTTGGAAAAATTAACTTGTTTACTTTGATCTAACTTAATTATTTGCTTCAGTTAAGAGAAATCATTTTTTGTTAAGTCACCTTAAAAATAACACATAGTTTTCAGACAATTATTTTACTTTCATTCAAATTAATTCAATTAAGTAGGCGTAACTTTGGTGCTGCTGTTAGATCGGCACCGCAAGGGATTCTGGGATATCATTCCCTTTGCCTGTCTGGACGGATTTGGGTTGAAGTGTGGCTTTTTGACTAAATATGTTTAGTTGTTTAGCTGTTTTACTGTGTTTTGCCGTGTTTTGTCGAGTTATTTTGTCCTACTGTGCTTATCTCACAGCACCACGAGTGAGAGTGAAGGAGAGGATGACGAGTTTTTATAGCACCCCTACACCACAACTCTGCAAGTTCAATGATGGGAAGTTATTTAATTAATTTTTGCACTCCGTGCATTTTTTACCGTCTTTTTTATTGTTATAAAAATTAGCATATTCACCGGCTCAAACTTAGACATATGAGAGTTCAATATATATATATATATGTATGCGTCACAAGGAAAATGGAAACAAGATCAGAAACTCGTGGGTTTACTTTGTCTGTTGATTTTCTCCAAGCAGAAATTCTTTTTTTTGATGATGCAGTCGTGTTACTTTTTTGATGGACGTATAATCTTCATACGCCGTCATTAAAATCTCAGACTCCGTCTCACTTCAGTCTCAAGTGTCGCGCTTTCTTTTTTTTCCCCACGCGTTTCCATGGTGACTCCAGAAATCGGCGATCTATTGAGAATGTCTTTATGTACACGACGTGCACGTGGGTTAACCCAGGGTTACCAAGTCGAGCGTAATTACGCCAACTCATATCCGGTCTTCTGGAACCGACATACCCAGAGTAAGCAAGTTCAGGCGGATTTCAGCCAGAGTTCAGGCTTAAAGTCAGGCTAGTTTAAACATGCTTCCTGGAATACCCCCCTGCACTGTTACCAAACTCTGCTGATGGAATTTTGACGGACAAAAAACATGACCCTCAGGCCAATAATGTGTTTTTTGGAATGCTCCTTTGTACTGTTTTGTACTTAAAACATATTTCATTGTGATGACACTTTGTATGCTGCAGACATGTTTCATATTAAAGATTGTTGTTTTCACTGCTGTATTGTTTCTCTTTACATTTGCCTCATGTTACAAGAAGTAGGAAAATGTTTTTACAATGCAGTTATTTGACCTTTACCAACAAGTTAGCATTGTCTCATTTGGTAAGGTCAGAAGACCAAGTGTGTATGTACACTGTATAGGAAGGTAATACGTGAACATACTCAGTATTTACTACTGAAAGTACCATGTAATAGAGTGGAAATAGGGCTGACTTTCTTTTACAGTCCAGTTTTAGTGTACTTAAGGGGTAAGTACCAAGTAATATTCAAGTGAACATACCCAGTATTTAGTAATGAAAGTACCATGTAGTTGAGTGGAAATAGGGCTGACTTTCTTTTACAGTCCAGTTCCAGTGTACTTAAGGGGTAGTTTCTGTGGTAAATTTTTAGTAAATACCATGAAACATTCAGCGAGTGCAGACTTACATTCAAGGTATTTTATTTGTACTTACCTTGTTCATACATGTGGTAAGTACCATAAAAAACACCTTTGCACAACATGTAAATACCCAGTAAGTATATTATAAATACCTAGTATGTACCACATAGGTATGAACCAAATAGTACCATACAAATACACAGTAAGTACCATGTAAGTACAGATAAGACACAAAAAAGTACCATGTAAGTACCCAGTAAATTCCATAAAAAGTACCATGTAAGTACCCTGAAAGTACCCAGTAGTTACACAATAAGTACCATGTAAATACCACTTAAGTACACTGTAAGTACTGTACTGTAAAAGAAAGCGTTACCCATTTTCATTTCTTGGTGACTGAAAGAAGTTCACTGCTTTGTGGACAATCTTGACTTGAAGATTTCTCTGCAGCACATTTGAAAAAGACATGAAATTGTCTGATAGTTGCAGCTGCATTTGAGATCATCTGCAGAGGTTTGATTGTTCAGGCTGGTGTTCCTGTTCCAATAATCAATCCCAGTACATGACAAGTGTCTGCAAAGGATTCAGGTTTGGTTTCAGAAAAGTACTTTGATTGTTTTAGAAGCAAATCTTTACTTTGCTTTTTCTAAAATTACATGTTTTTGGCTGGTAATGATGTTTAAATGTCATTCAATCATAAATAAAAAACAATGTATTGCCCTGGAGATTATTTGTGTTAAATTTTCATAGAATTAACTATTTTCTTATCTGTCATTATTAAATCAGTCTGCAATGTTTTTTTCTTCCTTCTCAGTGGAGGACGTTGTGACAGTTGTGTTATTGTTGTCTTAAAGAAGGAAACTAGAAGTTAGTGAGTCTTTTCCATTCAATATTTACAGAAAACATCCTGTTTTTTTTAGTTTCTCACAGTTCTTTGCTTTTCCTGAAACACACTTTCATTTTTCTCTTTTCCATCAGGATTTTCTCATCAGTGTGATTTGATTGTGAGGATGGGACACACTCTGCTCTGGAAACTGGAGTTCATCTGTGAGTTTTTCACAAGAACTTTTGCTGTTTTCATCACATTCATCAGGAAAAATGTCAAACCAAAGAAGAACTATTTTTGAACTCAATTGTTAGAATTTCATGTTTCAACTGCAGCTGTTTTCTCCACAGGATTCAGCTGAACTCTATCAGGGATCATGATGAACAGTTTTCTTTAGAAAGAAATCATTTTTCTTTGTTTATTTACTAAAACTTTGACATTATTGTTAGAGAAACCATTGACTTAATGTCACATTCATTGACAGTTTTAGTTTCTTTCTATTGTTGAAATATTGTATCAGTTTCTGAATCTCTGATGTTTCCATCTTTCATGTTCAGTAGTGCTGTATTCACTCCTCCACAGTGGACACACTGAAGGTGACACTTTTGGACTTTTGTTTCTTTTCATAGTTTTTTACATTTATGTCAGTTTGATGCATCATTTTTAGACAAAACACCTGATTGATTTTAAAATGTGCTAGTTTGTTTATTTTCATTTAAAAAATGTTTTTTGTTTAGTAAATAGTGTGTCTGTGTTTGTTCTAGATGCTGTGTTGACCTTTGAACCCAAATGGTCAACTTTTTTTACTGGAGAATCTTTAACCTTCAAATGTGACATGAAGGAAGGAAGAACAGATGACTGGAAATACACAATTAATAGAAGTGATTGGACAGTTTATTCTGACGTCACACAACAAGATTTCAAAATAACTCTGTATAAAGGTTACAGTGGTGTTTATCAGTGCTGTGGTCTCTGGAAGGGTTCAGATTATACAAAGTGCAGCAACAGAGTCTCTATACGTGTATCAGGTAATTTCTTAGTGTGTTTTTGACATGACTCATTTTATGAGAGAATTTATATTTAAGAATTTATTCATGTTGAACAAAATAAAGCATCTATTTAAGATGTATGTTTATCAACTACCATTCATAAATGTATAAACTCTACTTATACATACTGATGCAACATTATTCTCATAATTATTACATTGAATTGTGTTTGTCAAACATTGCAGACAGAGCCAGAGCCACACTGACAGCAGCAACAACAACTGTGTCAGTAGGAGACAGAGTGACACTGATCTGCTCTGTGGAGAAATCTGCTGGTTGGAAATATGAGTGGTTCAGAAGAACCTCACACACCTCTGAAGACACAATCAATGATGGACTAAATGGAAACATCAGAGTCTCACAAGGAGGAATCTACAGATGCAGAGGATTTAGAGGAGAACCAGCCGTCTACTCTGATCCAAGTGATGAAGTCACCATTCAAATAACCTGTGAGGGATTTCACTTTATTGAAAGCTTTTCACAATCATTGATTTGAACATTAAAAATGTGTTTTATTGTTTTTACATCTGATGGAAACAGTTTCCAACAAAGTCAGTGTAACCCAAAAACCCAGCTGGTCTGAGATCTTCAGAGGAGAGACGATCACTCTGACATGTGAGGTTCAGGGAGGTGAAGGAGTTCAGTGGGAGTATGAATGGAGAACACCTCAGTCACAGACATTCAGGAAAAACAAAGACTGGACTATCACAGCTTCCATCAGTGGAGACTACAGCTGTAAGAGCAGACCCACAGAGGATTCATATTCTGCAACAAACTGGAGTAAAACTGTCAGAGTATCTGTTTCAGGTAAATTCATTTTTTGTTTTTATGTAAGTTTGTTTAAACAATACATAAAAATATCTGTGTTTGGAAGAAATAAATAAATAAATGATTCTAATTTATAAATATATGTTTTCCTGAGAATTTTATTTTAGATGTTAACCTCTGTTTAGACAGATAAATTAATCTATTTTTGAACTCCACAGCACACAAACCAAAGGCTGAAGTGAAGATCACAAAGTCTCCAGTAGGGGGCAGAGTGACCCTGAGCTGTTCAGTGAAGCCTTCATCATCTGGTTGGAGTTTCTTCTGGTTCAGAGGAGAGAAACCCTCCAAACTGCTGAGAACACAAGATGCTGTTTTCCTCTCAAATGGACAAATCAGAGTCTCACAGGGAGGAGTCTACAGATGCAGAGGAGGAAGAGGAGAACCAGTTTATCACACAGAGTTCAGTGATCCAGTCACCATTGGTGAGTTTATAAAGGTTTTCATGGAGCACAAAATATAAAAATATGAACAGTTTAAAGCTTGTTATTTTGAACAATATCTATTAAACTGTTCAGTTTTGGTTCTAAAGTTCTTCACTCTTATTTTTTAAGCAGAACTTTTTCTTCACTTTTAACTAGAAAGTCACTGGAACAAATTTGTCTTCTAAAAAGGCCAAAATGAGCCCTGCTGTAAATGTAAACACATAAAACTAAAAAAAGGATGTTGGTGTGACACTGTGTGATTGATTTGAAAACAGCTGTGAAATTATTATAAAAAAAACAACAACTATTGTTCTCATCTTTAATGATTAAACTAATGTTTCATTTTTTATGGTTTTAAACAGCATATTTTAAAATAAACAGCAGAGAGGGATACTGGTAACCATAGCAACTTAGTGACAGGAACAATTCGTGATGCAAAACCAACATAACTGTGGAATAGACAGAATTGAAAATATTGAGTCCATTTCAGCTAAAGAGCATTGCTGTGTTTCTGTTGCAGTTCCTGCAAAAATCAAAGTGTTGCACGCTGACAGAGTTGGTCCATCATCTGTAAAAGTGAAACATTGACAATAAATGATCTCTGTTGAAGAGAAGCTGCTGATCATTTCTTCTCATAGTGTAGTTTGTCATAGAGGCTCTGTCATAGAGCAGCAGAAGTCACAGCAGAGCAGCAGAGAGGTCAAAACAATCATGAAGAAAGTGAAAAATCTCCTGCTTCATTTCTGTCTGACAGCAGAGTTATCAGAGTTCTGTCAACCTGTGGAGCTTCTTCTATCAGAACCAAAGGTGTCACATGAAAGAGTTTGCTCAGAAACACAACAAAGTCACTCAAAACAACACTATGTCTCCCCCAGAACCTGTCCTGAGAGTGTCTCCATGGTGGTTGAGTCCTGGAGCCTCAGTGACTCTGAGCTGTGAGGTTGAACATGTGTCTGCAGGATGGAGCTTCTACTGGTATAAAGCTGTTCCTGATCTATCACACAAGTCTGGCTCTTACAGCTATGAGCTGCTGCCTGCTAGCTCCAATGGGACTGCAGACAACTCCTACATCATTCATGGACAGACACACACAGCAGGATATGTGTGCAGAGCTGGAAGAGGAGAGCCACACTTCTACACTCTTTACAGTCAACCTCACTTTGTCTGGTCTGGAGGTCAGACTTCTGATTGTTGATTCATTTCTGTCAACACTGAATGATTTCTCTTCACATTTCTAATGCTGTCAGATTCTGCTCTTTAGTTTGCTTCTTTCCACTTATTGCTAACAGTCAAATGTCATTCAAAATGTTGGAAACAAATGTTTCTTTTTCATTTGCATAGAGCCATTCTAACTCCAAGCCATTGAATGAAAATCCATTGAAACCCATTTGTTTTTGTGTCTCTTTGCTCTCCAAATCAAGCTAAAGTGTGCTGATCTTCATCCTGTTTGTTTTCAGATCTTCATCCATCAGCGTCTCTCTCAGTGAGTCCTGACAGAGTCCAACACTTCACCTCTGACTCTGTCTCACTGAGCTGTGAGGGAAACTCTGCTGAGTGGAGAGTCAGCAGGTTTCTGCTTCCTGACTTCCTGTCATTCTGTTCTGACTGGGGAACAATGAATGGATCAACATGTCATGTTCAGAAGATCCAGTCCAGTAATGCAGTGTACTGGTGTGAGTCTGGATCAGCATTCAGCAACGCAGTCAACATCACTGGACACTGTGAGTGGAAACATGTTTGGATTCCTATTTTTAGCTTGACTTTCATCATTGGATTGATTGGAAACACATGCAGAAGTTGAAGATGGATTTAGATGATCAACTGGATGTCAAAGCAGAATGAAACAGACGTCAAACATGTTGGGATCATATGTGATGAAGATGAATGTTGATGTTTCCAGATGATGATGAGCTTATCCTGCTGAGTCCTGTCCATCCTGTGACTGAGGGACATTCTGTTACTCTTGGCTGCAAGTTGAGGACAGAAAATCTTCTTTCTAAAGTGTTTTTCTATCAAAATGACACAATCATCCAAAGTGAGAGCAGAGTGGAGATGATCATCCCTGCAGTGTCAAAGTCTCATGAAGGCTTCTACAAGTGTCAATCCTCAGGAAAAGAATCACCACAGAGCTGGTTGGCAGTAACATGTCAGCAAATCTCTATTGATTCATTGTAAATCCTTTAGGTGATAATATTTACATATATTTGAACCAAACATGTTTTTTTACAGCTACATCCAGACCTGACAGCTCCTCATTTCCTGTGTTGGTTGTTGTTCTAACTTCAGTAATTTTGGTCATTTTTCTATTCATGATGTGGTTTCTCTACAAAAGATCAAGACGTGAGAAATATTACTGATTATTAGATAATATTCATAATGATTTCATGTTAATCAATTACAGATTTTTTTTTCTTTTCCAGATTCTGACATCATCAGGTTTGTGCAGCTCTGTGTTTTATGTTTAGTAAAAGTGTGACAGATGATTTTCTTGGAGATGATGTTTTCAATCATTAGAATCTTTCTATTTCTTTCTTCCAGCAGGTCTCAGGACAACAACCAGAGCTCTGCTGCAGACCACAGAGAAGCTCAGCACAGAAATGACTCCATTCTCCTCCATGGTTAGTCTAAACTTTGACTGATCTGGATTTCTTCTAGAAGTTTGACTTTTGAACAAATGAACTGAACAGAACAGTTTCATCTCTTGATGTTTGATCTGGAAACTGATGGAAACATTTAGTTCCTGTTGGTTTAGAAGAGGTTGATTCTGTCTTTGTGAAATTCCTTTTTAAGGTGGTTCTTCTCTGTTTAAATCACACAAAGGTCCTGAGGAGATTCAAACTGATCCAGAAGATGAAAACAAAGGTAAAATGAAAGAATCAGTCAAGATTAAGAACTTTTATCTGTTCATTTACATCTAAATTATTATTCTGTGGTATAAAAATGACAGATTTTTTCTATCAGACATATAAAAACCAGAAAAGAAAATATCTTTTTTATTGTAGACTTTTAGATGAAAGCAGAAGAAATGATCCAAATATAAAAATATGAATAATTGATGTTTCAGGTGAATCCAGGAAGGTTACATATTCTTCAATCAAGCTTAAAACCGGCACTAAGAAAAGTGAGAAAATCAAAGCATTTATTCAGCATTTATCCAAAAAAAAAGCTTCAAGATAGATTTATGAACCAGTTGAGTCAAATCCAATGTTTTCTGACAGAAAAGAGACAGAAACCAGCAGAGGAGACAGTTTACTCTGATGTGAAGACAGGAGCGTCTGCAGGTAAGATCTGCCACTACATGGAAACATGTTCTCCATCCATGCAGCTGCCTTTCCAAATGACAGGCTGTCAGCTTCTGTCATGTTGGATGTTGTTTTCTTTTAGATGGCAGTCAGCTGTATGCACAGATCAGGAAGAAAAACAAAGGTCAGTCAAATCTTCATCTTTGTAACTTCACTGACTGAAAACTGCTGGAAAGTAAACTGCAGGATTCATTCAAGTCAATGTTGTTGATGTAGGTTCTGCATCAAGACCATGCTCCACCCTCAGCTGCTGAGTAACTCTGCATTTTGGCTTTTCTTGTAGATCCACAGAGCCAGCAGCATCCATCAATGTGATGAACAAACGTCTCACCTGTAGGTGGCGCTGCTAGGACAGCTGCACGTTTGCTGGGCTCCAAATGTTTGCCTCTCTTTTGGTCTCATTTGAGTATTTTTGTTCAGTTTTTTTTATTTCATATGTGATCTTAACAACTTTCCTGCAGCTGCCTAACATATAATCCTAAAGGAACTCAGGGATGAATTGAATTTGCTGAGATTTTCTCTGGATTGTTAGTTTTTCCAACATCAACCAAGTCTGCAACTGCAGTCCAGGATCAGCTGATGTCTCTGGTTCACACAGTCTGCTCTATCAAGGCTGATCATGAACAACATGGAGCTTCAGAGTTTTCTGTCCTTTAAGATCCTGGACGTCCAGATCCAGGTCAGTCTGGACTTTCAGACAGTGTCTTACTTCCACCAGAACCATCAGGAAACAACTGGACTTGTTCTGTTGTTGAACTGAACGCTGCAGAAGGAGTGTGAGTCCTTATATGGTCAGACTTTGACACAATTCTTCTCCATGATGACTTTTTTAACCTTCTGAAGTACTTTTTTAACTTTTTTAAGTTCTTATAATATAAAATATGTTAAACTTTACTAACCAAACCAACTCAGTATAAAGTTCCACTCTGATGATCTTTTGATCTATCCTAAAAGTGTTCCAGTGGTCTTTGAATTATGATTTAGCCACTTTTAGCCAAAATCAATAAACTTTTGTGGTTTTCTGAGTTGTGGGCAGGACTTTTGACGTGGAGTAAGCCTGCCCCCATTTCCCATCATTCTCTGCTTACACTCTCTCCAAACTCACTTTAGCGGTGCAAAAAACAACAATGGTGAACAATACTGGAGCTCTCCAGCCATACAGTTTTGATCCAGATCCCAGCTCAGACGAGGAAAACAAAGACGTTCATGGATCTAGTCAGTAGCGGTTTTAGGCACGGGCAATACGGGCAATTATCTGGGGCGCAAATTGTTCCACTATTGGTTTTCTGTTATTTATTTCACAGACTTTGTAACGTTCTACAACCAGCGAATTGCCCCCTAAATCACCGAATTGAGTTCGGTGATTTAGTTTTTAATGTTTTCTAAAACCTAAAAATGATATTCACAATAACAGGTTCATAAAAAATCCAATCCGTCTCATAAAGACACACACAGGACGTCACACACCAAGCAGAAATGAACTTTTTGTTAAAAATGACGCCAGAGTTCAGCTCTAAAAAAATGGACAAGGGCAAAGAAAACAGAAAGATGTGTTTCTTATTATTATTTCCAGGCTTTGTTTGTTTTGTTTTGCATCTTGTATAATTTTGACAATATATTTTTATGGAGAGCAAACGTTTATACATTATTTAAGGTTTAACTTGATTTATTCTGGATCAATTTTCCTGTTTTTATTCATATTCATGTAAAAAAAGTTGAGTTTTAAAGGTTTTAAAGGTTTAAAAGTTTAGCTTTAGTGTGTTCAGTAACTGTTTATCTTGTTTGGCCCGCAACTTAAAGTTTGTTTTTATTTAAGGCCCCCTGTGTGACTGAGTTTGACACGAGATTATAAAATGTATGCATTTTTTGTGTAAATGGGCGCATAAAGATAGGAAACACAAAAAGATGTTGTCAAATTTGTATGTGTGCGGGAGTGGTGGTGGTAGTGGGGTTACTCGCCCGGGTAGTAGGAACCACCACTGGATTTAGTCGTCTTCCAGTGATGCATCAGAATGGAGCAGAGCAGGAAGGTAGTGACCCGCTGATTGTAAGCACCTACATCACACCTACAAGATTCTTATAGAGACATTTTTTCATCTGCTGCTCAGTCACAAAGATTTGAATTAGAAATGCATTTTGCTGAAAAGAAAATTATAGCTTTTCCCTCTTGATGCTCTGGGCTTCAAGATTTGTTTTAATTAAATAAAAAAAAAAATACTTTCATGTAAAAATTGTGTAATGATAAACATAAAAATATATATACTGCATTTCTTAACTGGGTCTTGTTTGAACATTTTTATATCAATAAAAACTTTTGTTACACTTGAATTTTTGATTGTTTTCATCATTTCTGTTCTTGTGATTCAGGAATTTGTAATTGTAACATTACTCAGTTTTAACTGGGAGCCACATTTGATTACATTTTTTTTTCTGAGATGAACAATATTTTCTGCTTTCAATCAACTTTTATCCTAAAAACCTTCTCAGAAGAGTCCTTCAAAGAAGTAATTGTGGGTAATCTGGTTAAGTGTAAACTCTAGCTAAGCTGCATTTGATGTGTGTATTGAGGTTGGACACTTTCCTTGAAATAAACACAACTACAATACTTGCTGTTGTGTTGTAGGGAGAGGAGTGTGTTATGGGAAATAATATGGCTTTAGTTGTGTGTTTGTGTGTCTATGCCTTGGTGGCAGTGGCTCAGGCAGTAGAACGGATCGTCCAATTAGTGAAGGGTCGATCCCCGCTCCCCCCAAGCCAGCTGTGTACTAGGACAAGACACTTCACCCTCCTTGCCTCCAGTGTGGCTCCACTGGTGTGTGAATGTGTATGAATGATCCGCTAATGGTCAGAGAGGCCGTAGGCGGGAACTGGCAGCAATGGCTCTGTCAGCTGAGACTACATCAGTAGCTACCATCACCAAGTATGAATGAGGAGTGAATGACTAATGGACACAATGTAAGAACTTAGAGCACCAAGAAAAAGCACACGTTTTATTTTATTTTATTTATTTGTTTGTTTTTTCACACACTGTTCCCTTCCGCTCACCTAAGCTGCCACATAACTCAGCCACACTACAATAGTACTGATCTGCACAACACACTTAGACACACAACATGTCCAGCATTGCATCACATGCACTGTACATTACACATAAAGCCTCATAGCAACATTCATTCATTCATTTTCTTATCCATTTTTTCCCTTTCGGGGTCACGGGACTGCCGGAGCCTATCCCGGCCACTCATGAGCGAAGGCAGGGGACACCCTGAACAGGTCGCTAGTCTGTTGCAGGGAAGAATTTCAACAATCTGACAGACATTCACTCACACTCTCACACCTAGGGACAATTTAGAATTGCCAATTAACCTATGAAGCATGTTTTTGGACAGTGGGAGGAAGCCGGAAACCCCGGAGAAAACCCACGCATACACGGGGAGAACATGCAAACTCCACACAGAAAGGTCCCCCATTGATGTTGATTTTCATGTCCCCCAGCCGGGGGCCTTATTGCTGTGAGGCAAGAGCGCTAACCACTGCGCCACCGTGCAGCCCTTCATAGCAACATCAAGCATACCATTATGTGTACATATATACTCATTTTTGCCTCTATCAATAACATACAGTTTGTAACATTCACCTTAAAAGCAGCATGTCCACCCTAAGGTTAGTTACTTGGAATGTATACGGAGCTTGAACCAGAGAAGAGACTGGAAATATTGACCAAATTAAAAGATCTCAAAACTGATTTTGTGTTTCTTCAAGAAACTCATTTGTCTGGTTCATCAGTGAAAATTCTCGCCACAGCAGATTGTCCAAACGTAAATTCAGCTTGTTATAATTCTAGACAGAGAGGAGTAGCTATTCTAATAAATAAGGAAGTTAATTTCACCGAAGCCAACGAAGTCATAGATCCAGAGGGAAGATTTATAATAGTCACTATTTCCACTCAAAATATGCAGCTATGTTTGGCTAATGTGTACGCCCCCATGGATGACCCTAAATTCTTTCATTCCATCATTTCTGTGCTATCTGAGCATACAGACAAACACTAATTATTGCGGGTGACCTCAACATGTGTTTAGATCCAGAGATGGATAGGCTAAATAACACAGGAAATCTTAGAACCTCGCAGTCAACAAACACTGTTAAACAGTACATGGAGGATTTTGGTCGTTGTGATATTTGCCGTTTATTTCACCCCACAAAAAGAGCTCCACAGTTCATCAATCATACTCCAGGCTAGATTATTTCTTGGTTAACAGCTCCTTGTTGAGCATAGCTACAGAAGCACAGATCCACCCCATTACTATCAGTGACCACGCACCGGTTTCCCTGACTCTTCCCTGTATCAATAAGGACCTGGAGGTTCAATACATCGTTGCTCAGAGACCCTAACTTTATCGACTTCTTTGCTAAAGAATGGTCATCATATTTACAAAATAATGACCACCCAGGTATTTCTACATGCCTTTTATGGGAAGCCAGGAAAGCAGTCATGAGAGGCAAAATCATCGCCTTCTCATCTCACAAAAAAGAAAAGAAAACTCTAAACTAGTGGATTTAGAGCGAAAAATCAGATTGTTAGAGGAAACCTACAGCAAATCTCCGGATGAACAAACTCTACAACAAATAAGGAAAGTAAGAATCGAATTAAATGAAATAACTAATCAAAGAACACAGTTTTTATTACAGAGATTACGCTTGGAGAGGTTTGATCACAGTAATAAATCTGGGAAATTTTTGGCAAATCAACTCAAAATAAACAAAGAAAAGACAACTATTTAATCAGTCATAGACCTAACAGGAAACGCATCACATGATCCAGCTGCAATAAATTCTGTTTGTAAAAACTTTTACCAATCCCTCTACTCATTCCAAATTGACCCTTCTGACAATGACATCAATAGTTTTCTCAACAGCATAGATTTGCCTAGACCAACAGAGGAACAAATTACAGCCCTGGAGTCCCCTCTTACTGAAGAAGAGCTACATAAAGCATTAACCAACACGCCTAGTAAAACAAAAGCCCCAGGACCAGACGGCTGCCCAGCAGAATTTTATAAAGAGTCTTGGCAAATTTTGGCTCCCATTTTTCTCAGAATGACAATAGAAATTAAGGATAACAATTATCTACCTCCAAATATGAACTTACTTCTGAAACCTGGGAAAGATCCCACATCACCATCCAGCTATCGCCCCATATCACTGAATAATGCAGATCTTAAAATAATTTGCAAAGCTTTGGCAGGAAGGCTGGAGAAGGTAGTTCCCTCTCTAAAACATCCTGACCAAACGGGTTTTATAAAGAGTAGGCATTCATCTACCAACATCCGCAGATTAATCAACCTCATAGATTATACAACTATCAACAACCGAGAAGCAACCATTTTGTCACTGGGTGCAGAAAAGGCATTTGATCGGGTCAACTGGAAATTTTTAATAGCCACCCTGAACAAATTTGGCTTTGGAAAATCGTTTATTAACTGGATTAAAATATTATATGCCTCTCCTAATGCTCGTGTCAGATCCAATGATCGAACATCTCCAAGCTTTAATTTACAAAGAGGAACCAGACAAGGCTGTCCACTATCTCCGTCTTTATTTGCACTATTTATTGAACCTCTAGCTGCTGCAATTAGGCAAAGTCGAAACGTTGAAGGCATTCAAACCATAAATTTAGAACACAAAATAAGTCTTTATGCAGATGATGTTTTACTATTTACTCCAAATTCACAATCTTCCATCTGCCAAATCATCTCCCTAATTAATAGATTTTCCTCAGTTTCAGAATACTCCATAAACTGGTCTAAAAGCACAATTCTACCAATTAATTGCAATTATCTAAATCCGTTATCTATTAAACTACAAACAGGCAACATAAAGTACTTAGGTGTAAATATTTCCTCTAGGTTTTCTGATCTATTCAAGCTAAACCACACCCAACTCCTTAAAACAACTGAGGCTGATCTCACTAGATGGAAAACTCTACCCATCTCTCTAATAGGGAGAGTTGCAACTATAAAAATGACAATTCTCCCCAAAATTAATTACCTGTTTTCAATGATTCCTTCCAAACCTCCAACTACTTGGTTCAAATCACTAGACTCATTTATTTCCCAAATTCCTTTGGGAAGGTAAACCACCAAGGATCAGTTTAAAAACTATTAAAAAACCTAGGCCTACCAGACTTCCAGGACTACTACTCCGCAAACAGATTGTTTTATGTACAAAAATGGCTGATTCCTGGTGTGTTAGATGAATCTTGGCTAGATAAGAACAAAATCTCTGTGATAACCTAGAAATGTCTAATTTACCTTTCTTCAGTTCTAAAATTAAACAACACAAATGCTTCAGAAGTTTAAACATCAGCTCATCTCTAACAGCCTGGTGGGATTTTCTTAAAAAAAACAACCTCACATTATTTCCATGCAAACTCACCCCTATTTGGAATAACCCTGATATTTTAATTAACAAAAACATGATTCATTTTGCTTCATGGAAGAACAAAGGAATCCAGCAGTTCCAGCATATAATTCAGAATAGAACATTTATGTCCCTCTCAACGTTATCCTCAATCTATGGAATTAGTATAAACAAATTTCTAGAATATCAGCAACTTAAATCAGCTATAAGCACTAAATACTGTCTGACCCAAATAGACCTAAACCTTCCCCTTACAGCAGGGGTCGGGAACCTTTTTGGCCGAGAGAGCCATAAACGCCACATATTTTTAAAAGTAATTTCAAAAGAGCCATACAATAATGTAGCGTCCCTGTCCCACACTGAGGCACGGAGACTTAACCTCTTTTAAGGTTCTTTATTCTGGTTACTGTAGAACGTAACAAACACCGAACAATTAATACAGTAACTCCTCAATCTCTCCCGCCGAGACAAGAGCTCTTCTCCCAACTTTATATCCCCTGCTCCCGCTCCAGTCCTCCTATTTCCCTCATTCGGCCCATAGCTGAACCCCATTGGTCCAAACTACCTAACAACAGGCTGAGCGACAGAACTGAGAGCCAATCAGATCTCTGGTTGATGCGTTTGATGAACTCCAGAACTTTTAACGCGTCCCAACAGCGGACCCAACTCAGTCCGCAACAATATGTTTAAAACTAAATATACAAGTGAATGTGAGCATTTGATGTAATTTCAACATTTTTAAAGTACAATAAGTCTGTGGATTCTTTTTAATAACATTGTTATGCTGTTGCTAATAAATGATGAGTATTTCTCGTGGTGGTTTTGCTGATGGTCTAGTCTGGTTGATATGTGGTGAGTTTCTGCTTCATGCAGGCGTTGAGACTTTAAACGTGATCGTAGGTCTGAATGTTCTGTAGATGTAACAAAGACTCACATGCAGACGTGGAGACAAACACACACTCACACACTGCAGTGAGTGACGGGCAGCGGGTTTTACGTTTTTACAATCCCTGTGCGATTCACCTGCTGCCTGTGAGGAAGAAAGCAGAGGGTGGGGGGCACCCCCACCCTCTGCTTTCTTCCTCACATCCCGTCCCCTCATCTGCGCGCTCTTTCTCAGAGACGGGAGCGCGCAGGTTTAGGCACGGCAATTAATAGGTTTCCTGCTGGAATAAACTCTGTGAAATAGTAGATAATAGTAAACTGAGTGCTGGCGCAGATTTTTCTCTCTCTCTCTCTCCAAGCACCGCTACTACTGCGCCCCTCTGGCATCGCATCGCGCACGAGAAGGACTGATCTAATGGAAAAAAAAATGGTATAAATAAAGATTTGTCTGCGAGCCATACGTGACCATCAAAAGAGCCATATGTGGCTCGCGAGCCATAGGTTCCCGACCCCTGCCTTACAGTAACACATTTCATTAACCTTAAAAATCCCAAGCTCACCTCCAAAATGTACACGTTGATATCTAACATAGATGAAACAATTTACTTACCCATGACAAAATGGGAGTCTGAGCTATCATTGAATCCTAGTGATCAATTTTGGCTACAGATCTGTTTGAATGCCTTAAATATGACCAAAAGTCCTAATTTGCAAATATTCCGTACAAGATTCTCCACAGAATTCACTACACCAGACAGAGGTTACTTGAAATGGGTCTCAGTCAGTCTGCTGTATGCACACAGTGCCCAGGTAACAACATTGACGACTATTTGCATGCCCTGTGGTTCTGTCCACCTGTTCAATCATTCTGGCGTAAGGTCTGTGAGGATTTATCAATTTGGTTTAATCATAAGATTCCTGCATGCCCCAAATTCAGCTTATTAGGTGACCTAAATAACATCAACATAGAATCTAACAAGGCTTATATAGTTCTCACCGCTGTATGTATCGCAAAGAAAACTATCTTCCTAAACTGGATATCTAAAAATAATCTTAGCATCAACCACTATAGAAACCTCATGTCAGAGCGTATTAGCTTAGAGTTAATGTCCTCCACAAAAAACCTGTCGGCTTCAGACTCTCCCTGGCTCCAGCTGGTTAGTCACATCACCTAGTAGGGGTGGGATGGTGATGGGTTGAGGCGGGTCCTGGCTTGTTGGGTGGGCCAGAGTGGGTTTGGGGTGGTTGGCTCTGCCGGGCCTGCCGTCCTTCTGGCTCCGGTTGCTCGGATGGGGGGGTGGTGGGGGCGCGCACCCTGCCGGCAACTTGGCAGGGGTTCCTGGGCTGGTGCCTTCTGGGCGCAGGGTAGGTAGTGCGGCTGACCTGGAACGGCGGCCGGGTGTCGTGCTGGGTGGCTGGTCGCCCTGCCGGGGGCTGGGGGGGGGGGGGGGGGGGGGGCTGGGGGTTCTTGGGCCTGGGTTGTCTGCCCTCGGCCGGTGTTCTGTCTGTGGCCAGTAGTTGCCACATGGCCTGGCCTCCCGGGGGTCGACGTTGCATTCACAGCAGGGGTTAAGAGGTTCACTTGGGTGGGTTTATTTTATTATTATTATTATTATTTTATCTTTTTTCTTTATTCTTTTTTTTAAATATTATTAAATTTATTTATTTATTCATGTATTTTGATTTATTTTTTATTATTAGATAATATGGCGGGGGAGGAGGGTTGTAGTGGGTAGGGTTATGGGGAGTGGCCGTGGGTGCGCGGCGATCTCTGGGTTGTTCAGGTCGGGTGCCGGGGATGGCTCACAGAGATGTGGCGCCGGTCGGGTGGTGGGCGGCTCATGGGTTCTCGGGGCCCTGGCCTCGTCCTTGGCCCGTGTCTCGGTGTCCAGCGCCCCCCATGGCTGCTGCCTGGTTAGGCTAAGCGCTCCTGTCCTGTGGCCTGGGGGCCAGACACCGGGTTCACTTATGCCTTTGGGCGTCGGGGGAACCACTGTAGGGGGGCCTTCTCTGCACCTGGCTGGGTGGGTGGGCGATCCCCCCCTCCTCCTGGGCTGCCTGGGTCCGGATGCCTGGGGGGCTCCTGGCCTGGGGGTCTCTCCTCCCCTCTCCTGGTCTGGCTGCTCTGGTTGGGTAGGATCTGGTTCCCCACAACACACGGTTCACTTCAGGGTTCACTTCATGTATCTCCACCCCCACGTGCACGTGCACATGCACACTGCCACACCGCTCTGCTTCATCCCCCCTCCTAACCCACAGTGTATTGATGGACAGATATTTTGTGCTCATCTTCATGTCAGAATTTCACTTTTGATGTAATATTTGTCTTTCCAGCAGATCTGGTATAATTGTTACAGCTTAAAATAATAACTTATCCAAATCAGTGCTTGTATGCCCCACTTTCTCACCTCTCTTCCTTTTGCTCTCTTCCACCCCCCCCCCCCCCCCCCACACACACACACATTCTTTCCCTCTACCTCCCCACACACACTAAATGTAACAAATAAATAAAAACTAATACAACAAAAAGGGGTTTATACACATCTACACTCTGGTTTCTCGAAGTTCTACAACCTCTTTTTGTGAAAGTAAAACCTGTCCAACACAAAAGGCTTTCAGCTATAATCTGTTTGCCAGCTGTTGGACAGAACAAGTTAGAAAAAAAAGTAAAAGTAAAGTAAGTAAAGTAAAAAGTAAAGTATGAACCCTCGAGGACCCTGAGATCCTCTGGCTCTGGTCTTCTAACCATTCTGACTGTAAAAACCAAAACCTATGGAGGGGCTGCGTTTCAACACTATGGTCCCCGTTTATGGAACAGTCTGCCAGAGGACCTGAGAGCCACAGAGAGCATTAATGCTTTTAAGAAAAGGCTCAAGACCCATCTTTTTAACCTGGCTTTTAGCTAATTCTTTACTACTTGTATTAATTTATTTATTTATTTATCCATTTTATCTTGTTTTATGAACTTGAACTAGATTTTTTACGCGTTATTTTAACTTACCTTATTTCAATGTTTTATTGTTTTTATCAATATGTTTACTTTTTTATTCTAATTTTTATTCATTTTTGTTTCCGGTGCTTCCTCAGCTGGAACCTCTCCCTCTGGGTCGGCTGCTGTTCAGCCACTGCAGCTCTAAATGGGGACCTGCATCACCACTTAGCTGTGGTGGAGCGGTCCCTGCCTGTGATACTGCTTTTGGCTGTCTATGCGGCTGTTCACGGAGGAGGAGGTTCAAATTATCAGCGTTTCCAACATCTTGCTTTCATACTCAACCTGTTTCTCATTGTTTTTCCCCATCAGTTAGGGAGTGGGAGGTGTGAAAGGAGTGGGGGGCTAGGTAATCTTTGTGCTTGTTTCTTTTTAATCGTCATGCTTGTTTTTATGTTTTGTTGTGTTTTAATGTAAAGCACTTTGTGTTATATTTTTATATGAAAAGTGCTTTATAAATAAAGTTTGATTTGATTTGCACAGGTTTGAATCCTGACATTGATGCTGGATGACGTTTCAGGAGAGAAAGGAGGTTAACTCCAAATTCTTATCTTCACAAATGTTTGCAAGTTCAATTTAGTTTCATTTTTGATTGAGTCGCATTTACATTCTAGGCAGGTGATTCATTTTTTCCGTAGCCCCTCTTGAGTTTATTATCAGGATCAGTACTCACACCTATTAAAGACTAGAGTGCAGCATAAGGACGCCGTACGACATCATCACCTGGACATCATAAGTGCGTGTAACTAGACGCACAACAACATTACATTCCATTTAAGTGACGTTCCTTGTGGCGGCTGTACGATCCTCAAGACACACCTGTGCTCCCCCTAAGATGCAGCCGCTCATCTACGAGCCTCCATGGACCTAGACCAGTGTTTTTCAACCTTTTTTGGGCCACGGCACACTTTAACCTTGACAAAAATCCTGTGGCACACTGGTTGAAAAACACTGACCTAGACAACCCAAAAACAGTCAGGTTCCCCCCCGTACAGGTGCTGTGACTAAGACTCTCAGACACAAAAAGCTTCTCTGATCGTGAGTCTTTCATTAGTCAGAACAGGAAGTTACACAGGAAGTCATGTCTTCTGGTAAACGTGAGCTGCTGAGTTTAGCTGCAGGGAATCAAACAGTCCTGCTCCTCTTGTTCGTTGTTCTCCACGCTTGACTCAGGGTTCTCTCAAGAAATCCAGAAAAATATAAAAACAAAAACTGGTAGGCAAGCCAGGAGAGATTTCATAGGATTTTTACCCTTTTAATAGAGTCTTTGGGAGACACACAAAAATATAAAGCAGGGATGAAGACAAAAACGACATAAAATCATCTGATTTCAGAACAATTTACCTTCCATTGTGTTTGCATGAGACTGCCACTCCTTCTGCCCATTTCTCTGTCAAACTCAATCTCTCAGTGTCTCTGCCATTGTGAGAGTGAGGGACCCTCACTCTATTTAGCTCTTTTGCCACTCCCACCTAATTAGGCACTCTACTCAGAAAAATTATAAAGAAAATTATTCTCATGAAATACTTCATATTTCTTTCAACAATATAATTCACTAATGCCCTTTATCTCATTTACTTCAACCACAAATAATTCCCCTTAAACTACACACAGAAAAACAAGAAACAAAATAAATTAGGAACAGCTGTTTCATAAGATTGACAACAATATATAAACAAAAAAAAACAAATCCCTCGGTTTGGCTGTCAATGGAGAGGGCGTGGCTAAGACGCCGCTGCTGCTGAGCTGCTGCTGCCACGCTGCCGTGAGTTAGAGGTTGTATCTGTACGTATGACAAAACTACTGATGACCAAGTGTGCACTCGAGGTCTAGATTGCAGAAATGAAGGGTGAATTGTAAGAAACTATGATTTCACAGCAAAAATGTTTGATTATGACGTGGATGCTTGCACCAACCTGTGTGTGTGTGCTCACTTGTTCCGAAATTTACTTTTGTTCATGTTTTTATAACGTTTTGAAGGATTCTGGTGTGTTCATTTTGATGCTGTGCTGTTAGTTTTTTTTTTTTGTTCTCTGTCTTCTGTTTTGCAGGTTAGGATTAAGATTAATAAACACTTTGGAAAGTTCTTGACTTTATTACGAGGTCTGCTGATTTTAGCAAACATCAAAAACAGATGAAGCTCAAAAATTTAAGTTTCAGTAACATTCAAATAAAATCAACCTCCTTCTGGAAAACCTGCTCTCCTTTTAAAGACAACATGAAATAAATGATTTCAAAACATGGTTTAAAGCAGAATTTGGAAGCAAAGACAGCAGAGTTTTTGCAGCAAAGAGGCAACATGAGATGAAGGAGCATTCAAACGGTGGAAGTGGAGGTCGTGTCAAACGCACCTGGAAGCTTCAGTTTAGATCTGATCAAAGATGGACGATGCGAACAAAGGATAATATTGTTATGAACTAAAGTTCAACAAATAAAACCAGCTGCAAAAATGAAAGGAACCAAGAAAAAGTGGTCGTTCACATCAGTCATTTCTTCACAACTCCAGAGCAAGGGACAGATTTGACCCTGAGGTCATGTGAAGGACGTGTCTGTCTGTGTCTTATTGTGAAAAAGCAGAGGAATCAAACCATCTTTTCCTGAAACCGCTCCAGACCCCCCTCCTAAAGTCCTCACCTCGTCTCCTTCATCCTTAGCCGGGAAACTCGGACACGTCGCCTCCTCCTCTGCTGCGGTGAACCTTCATCTCCCTCTAACCGGCTTTCAGGAAACATTTTTACATTTCTGAGTCTCACTGGGTTCTTTATCCGTCCGTCCGTCCGTCTTCAGAACTAACTGAATCCCTGTGAGGGTTGCAGGGTTGCTGGAGCCTATCCCAGCTACTGTTGAGTGTAGGTGGGGTTCACCTTGACTACGTCACCTGTCTGTTGCAGAGCCACACATTCCCATTCACACCTATGAAGCATGTTTTTGGACGGAAACCGGAGAAAACCCACACGAGCACAAGGAGAACATCCAAACTCCACACAGAAAGAACCCAGCCGGGATTTGAACCATTTATGCTGCAAGAGTGCTAACCACTGCACCACCATGCAGCTTATTTTTTACCCCAATTCATTGATACAACTGTCCTAGTTGTGAGGCGATGTTCATATTTATTTGTTTGACACAAAGTGTCGCCACATCTGGGGACATGGCAACACTTTTGCCACAAAGGCAATTAAAAACAACCAATTGCCCCCATGAGGCTAATATTCAGCCATGCTCTCTTTTTGAACCCAAAGATTATTTCAAAACCTAATCTCTGAATCTTCATCAGGAAACAGGATTCTTGATAACGGATCTGCAAAACGGTTCAACAGGAAACTCTTCTGACCAGAAATGATCATTTGACATTTGTGCTGTGCAGCAGCGGAGCTACTCTGCAGCTTGACTTCTCTTTTTTAGGGTTTAAGTTCTGCACCACATGGAAAAGTGTCATAATGAGGAAGTTTTAGGAAGAGGGGGAAAAAGGAGGTGGGAGTAAACATGGAGGACATGTGGGGATCAACAAGAAGAGAGAAAAAGTCAATAACAGATTTACCCTAAAAAAAAGAAGAAAAAACAAGAAAAATGTACACTACTGATTCATGTGAGTGATCAGTTTGGTGTAACACAGATGGTTTGGTGTCGGGTTTCAAGAGAACAGTCAGGCCTCATATCAAAATCTGTTTCCACAACATTTTTTGAACATATCCAGACTGTATTGGTAGTTGGTTCCACAGTGATCCATCTGGGTTAAATCTTTTCATTGCTAAGGCCCACTTTTTCCTTAAGTCTGAACCTGCAAGAAAAGTTCAGTCACTGAGCCAGAAATGTATAAATCTATATTACTATAATAGCCTAGTCCTAGAATACTCTATATAGGTTTAACAAAATAAAATGTACATTTATGTTGACAGCAAATTATACGTACATCATCCAGCAGCACCTTGATAATGGCCCTGCAGCATCATGCATGTCAACATGTATACTATTAATGAAGCCCCTCCAGCATTAAAAGAAAAGAATTATAATACCTACCTGTGAAATGTTATGCCTTCCTCCTTCGTGGACTCATTTCTTCAATTTTGGCAGTTGAAACTCTCACAATGAACTGGCATTTTGCAAAAAATGTGCACATGCATGCACTGCAGCAGTCACTTGACCTCACCAAGATGGCGGTGCTCTCCTCCTATGAGGAACCACGTGACATCTCCTCTAGCGATAGAACTCATTGCTTGACCCCATAGGATAGCACAAGGGTTAACAGGATATGTGCACGACCCCCACATCTACACACTCAAACGCACAAACAAGCGCACACCTTTGAAAATGAGGAATTGTTCTCAATCGCCCTACCTATAAAAACAGGTTCAACAAGATGCAGAAAATGTGTTCTTTCAGAGTCAGATACACAATGATACAAAGTTAACATATTTACGACTCGGTGGTGCAGTGGGTAGCGCTTTCGCCCCACAGTGAGTGATTGGCTGACTGCCACAGTGAGTTTTTTTCGGGAACTCCAGTTTTCTTCCACAGTCCAAAAACACATTTTGTAGATGGGTTGATCATTTTGAAATTGTCCCTCTGTGTGAATTTGTGGCATCGGGACAGGCTGGGGCAACCCTGTGACCCCGAAAGGGGTAAATGGTAAATAGATGGATGATTGAGTTTGATCTCTCTTATCAGCATTCTTAGGGTTATGTCACACTGAGGAAGAGTGTAAAATGTAGAATGGTTTAGTCCAAAAAACAGCAAGATGAACTACAGACAGACTGTAACGTAGACACACAGCACCAGGGGTAAACGCCTTTTCAGTGCTGCTTTATGTGAGGAAACATGTAACATGCATGCAAAAGTGAGGAAACGTAATCAAAACGTATGAAAACTTTGTAATAAAGCATTGCATTGAAGCACACACTAAATTAGCAGGAGGCCCTCAACCCAGTTTGCATTGGATTGCACAATTTGCAGTGAGGCTGAGCTTGATGCTGCAACAGGAAACACGCTAAACACAGAGATCTGGAGGATAAAATGATTGAAATGATTCAAATGTTTGTGGATGTCATGAAGGAAAAGTGAAAAACGTTTAGTTTTTCCACCTTTTTAAAAGAATTCTTTAAAACTGTAATAACTGTTATTATTTTCTTTGCTTGCCATCCTATAATGAACAAATCCAGAGCAGATGAAGGCAGTTTTTCTCTGCTCCTTTTATTTTGAAGCTGAATTAATTTGCTGTAAACCACTTTTCTCTGATGTGGAGTGACGGCTCAACTCCAAGCTCCTTCCAGACTTCTGAGCTTCCTCCACCTCTCTAAGGTGACCAGAGTCTTCCTCAGAGGGAAGTCTTGTTTTTTATATTTGATCACATCTTGGTTATACTCCTGAAGTTTTTTCTGGTAAAAAATATATCTTGTAATGTAAAGTTCTGAGCTACAAGTGTCAGGAAATTAAAACTTTAGAGATGCTCAGCAGCAACAAACACTGAGAAAATAATCTAAATCATCCAAACTAGTGTCTTTGAGGGATGTTGTCAGGTTGTCAGAGTTAGAAAAAAAAAGTGAGAGCAGAAAGGCTGGGAGGGGGGGGCCAGAGCACTGGCGTGATAAGTAGAGGAGCACAGGAGGGGAGGACACACAGAGAGGACATGGAGCGTCCAGCTCTGCTGCTGTTTGTGGGTCTCTGCAGCTCAGGTAAAACTCTAATTCCATCCTGACTCAGAATCTAGATCCAGATCTTAAAGTAACTAACTTTTAGATCAGTGCATTTGAGTTGGAAAGTGTCACACATGACGCGCTGTTCTCCTCATGAGGGGCCCTCGTGTTAAGGATGGGGTTGTTTCCATGGAGATCATTCTTGTCTCGGTAGGTAGGGACCCTGAAAAAATGAAGAGGAGCATCAATTGAAAATGGCTGCAGCTAAATTCTGCTTGATGGCACCAAAGTTTCCTCAAAAAAAGTCTGGGTTTTTTGAAAGAGATGAATAATTTAGAAAAGTTTTTTTCCCATAAATAATATAGGATGGTTGTGGTGCAGATGTAGAATGGTAGACCTCTGATTGGAGAATTGGATGTTTGGTTCTCGCCTTGCCCAGACATGTGTTGAAGTGTATTTGGAGTTTGGACACTGCTTGTGGTCACAGATTGGTGCCAGTGTTTGGCCGCTGAGCTGCCATCAGTGAGTGAATGTAAGTGAGTTCTTAAATTATTTGTTATCAGACACGATTTGTGTTTGTCAACATACAGTACAGACCAAAAGTTTGGACCCACCCTGAAACTTTTGGGTCTGTACTGTGCCTTACATGTTTCGGCGGAATCACTTCCTCCTTCATCAGAGTTAACTTTTTTCCAATTACATTATGATATATATATATATATATATATATATATATATATATATATATATATATATAAAACTTAAATTAATTGATTCAGTTGGTAACAAGTAATTGAGTTAAATTTATTTAACCTAATTTCTTATGTCTATCCATCTCAATATTTGTTTATACAACTCAAATTTATATATTTATCTAAATAAATGTAATATTACTCCAATTCAATTAAATGTTTTTTCATCTTAATTTATTGTACTTCTAGAACTCTCATATGTCTAAGTTTGAGGTCGCAGATATTCTCATTTTTATGTTAAAAAGAATGACACAGTGTGGATTTGCAATATATAACATGATTCTGATTCTAACTTCAGTTCTTCCAACCTCATTTGGCACTAGGGGTGCTAAATAAACTCATCACCCTCTCCTTCCCTTCACTCATGGTGCAGAAAGAATTAAACAAATCCACCCAGACAGGAAAAGGGAATGGTATCCCACAATTCCTTGCGCTGCCAATTTAACAGCAACACCAAAGTTACACCGACTTAATTGAATTAATTTGAATGAAAGTAAAATAACTGTCTGAAAACTACGTGTTGTTTTGAGGTTGACTGAACTCTAAAAAATTATTCATATTAAGTTAGATCAAATTATCTACTGCGACTGTGGGCTCTGGGTGTGTGTGTGTGGGGGGGGGGCTTGTCGGCCTTGTTTTGTGGGGGGGCTTTCGGGGGGGGGGGGGGCTCTATGGGTACGGGACCTTGGAAGTTTGACAGGTCGGGGTCCCCGCTGGTGGCAATTTTTTTCCCCGGGGTGCCCCCCTCCTGGGTGGGGACGGCTGGCCCCTGCCTTCCTCCTTCCTGGACCAACTGTGGGCTGTGTGGGTGGCTGCCTGGAGCGCTGAGCGGGTCTCCCTTGGGGGGTCCTGGCTCGTACCTGGGGTTGGGGCGGTGGGATGCCCGGAACTCCTGGGTGGTGATGAGGTGCTCGTCTGGGGCTGTGGGCACCCTTCTTGGGTGGGGCCCTGTGTTGGGCCCTCCAGGCGCGGCGGGGGAGCTGCTCTCCTGGTTGGGCTGGGGCGGCGCTCTCCTTCCCCCTATGTCTCCCTGCTCTCTGGCTCTGGGGGCCTCGCGGCGGTCCTGCAGGCCCTGGCCTGGGTGGTGGATGTGATCGCCCGGTGGGCGGTTGCTCTCTGCCTGCTGCCGTGTGGCGTTGGGGAGTTCTGGCTGCCGCTGCTACTGCGGCGGGGGTCTTGGTGTGGGGATGGCTGGTCACTCTACCTCCTTCTTTTTACATTCCATCATCCATTTTAGAAGAACATAAACACTCACTTGAGCACAGGTGTTAGCTCACCTTTACACACAGTTGGTTTAAAGGCACAAGTATGCGTGTGTGAACAATATCTGTATTGTGTACATGTTTTGTGTACATGTTGACACGTGGATATTTCTGCAGCTAGCAGGTGTGTTGATAATATTTGAGTGTGTGTGTGGACAGGCCCCGCCCTTTGAGATTTGTACTACATTTGAACCTTACCGTAATGATAAACATCCAGTAAACTTGTTGCTTTATGCTGCTTCATGGTTTTACCCCCCCTCCTATTATCACCCTCCTACCCTACCCCACCCCCTCTCTAACATCCCTCTCTCTTCTTCCCTTCCTTTCCTTTTCCGTCCAGTCCAACACCAAAGATTTTCAAATATGATTTAAATTAATAAAGTTTGGCTTCAATTCCAAAAGGGGTTTATTCAGACATACCTATGGTGTGTCTGAAGATTAATAACCCCTGTTGTTAAAGTAAAACATGTCCAACACAAGAGGCCTTCAGCTCTCATCTGTCTGCCCAGCTGTTGGACAGAACAAGTTAAAAAAAAAAAAAAAAAAGTTAGATCAAAGTAAAGAAGTTAGATCAAAGTAAGGAAGTTTATCTTTCCAGGATCCATAAGTGGTCTCATCCCCCTATACGGTGAAAATAGAGATACAAAAGCGAGCCCATACGTCCATGAACTGAGGGGGCCTTCCTGCTCTCTAATTCCTGGAGCAACATCCTCCAGAAAAAATGAACATCAAAGGGCAGAGTTACTTGTCAAAGTCTGACAGGTGACTCCGCCTCAGTCACAGCCATCTGTTTTACAGACGTCACACACTACCAACTGATGACGACTCTGATGAAGGCGGAAATGATTCCGCGAAACATGTAAGGTAGCAAACACAAACCCTGTGTGATAAAAAGTAATTGAAGAACTCCGTTAACTTTTGTAGACACTATGAACTTTTTTGAATTAGAGTTTGAAAAGTGTTATGAAAATATTTACAAGTGAAACCATCCATCCTCTAAAACTGCAGAATCTTATTTGGGCTAACGGGGTTGCTGGAGCCTATCCCCGCTACTGAATGCAGGGTCAGGTCACCAGTCTGTTACAGGGCCACACAACCGCACATTCTCACCTAATGGACAAGCTATGATCAATGAACCTATGAAGCGTGCTTTGGGACTGGGGAAGAAACGGGAAAAAATCCACACATGCACAAGTAGAACATGCAAACAATCCCCCCTGGGATTTGAACCATCTGGTTGGTTAGAGTGCTTCCCACTACACCACCATGCAACCCCTATGTAAATCAATAAACACCTCAATTGTCGATTAAATTAAAGTGACGCAAAAGCTGTAAATGAAAGCTTTAAGTTTACAGTAAAAGCGACGGCAGGATCTCTAAGGCCGCATTTACACTGCATGGTTCAAGTGACCCAATTCCGATTTTTTCCTCTCATGTGGCACAGATCGGATATGACCGGTGAACGTGTAAGCAGGGCAAAAGCGCAGGGATTCCGATTTTCTCAGATCGGATACAGGCCTCATTCATATGTGGAAGTAAATCGGATACGAATCGGATACGTGCATTTGCGTGTGCCATGTAAGCAGACATATCGGATATTCCCCCGTAAATGCGAGTCGTACGTCAGTGACGTCAACGCAGGACACCGCCAACTGAGATCACATGACTTAAGGTGCTTTTGTGCTGATTTTGCTGTTGGAGGACAGCTGGAGCCCCATCAGCATGTTACCTTTCAGCCTCAGGCTTCAGACCGTAGTTAAAAACCGCTGTTATTTCCGGTCCGGTCCCGGTCGGGACGCAAACGGTAACTAATGAAGCGGGACACCGTTGCTCTGGAACAGGCTAGAAGCCGTTTATTTTTTTGCTTGTTGCGGAGTGGGGGCGTACATGTGATGAGGACCGCCCGTGCGTGTGTGTAAGAAGAGGAGAGTGTTCGTTCATATATTGTGTGTTCGGAGGACGGAGAACCGTTATAAAAAGAAGGTGTCTCCCCCAAAAGGACTGTTTTGGAGTCTTTCTTAACCCACTGGAGACTGAGAGTTCCGAACGGGAAAGTGAACCCTGAAGGAGAATCCGCCCTCGGCCCTGGAGAAAATCTCCTGTACGTTTCTGACCACAGTCGGAAAAAGAGAAGTCATCGCGCAGGAAAGGTTCAACACTTAATAAAACTGTTAGCACAACGTCTGCAAATACTTCCTTATTCAAAACTCAGAGAGAGCACATGAGCCGGCTCAGCAGCCCCCCTTTTTCCTCTCCAAAGCATCCCCTCTCGTTCGCCTGCTTCATCCAGGGACGCCCAAGGCAACGCCTCCTTTCATTGCTGCGTTGCCTCCATGACAACCGCAGTCACACAAAAGTCCGAAGAAGGTCAGCGGAAGGTGGAAATGCTGCTACGTAGTCCTCAGAACGTTTACGTTTGATAGCTTCAGCATTGTATAGTGTGAATGCAAAAATCAGATACGGGTCACTTTTAAAAGATGATGTAAGCGGGTCGTCAAAAACAAATCGGATATAGTCAGAAAATCGGATATGGGCATCAAGACCTGCAGTGTAAATGCAGCCTAAGAACCACTCAGTAGGAGTCGACACTCAGACTTTTCTGCCCTCTGGTGGTTCCCATGCGTTTCTCCAGGTACTCTGACATCCTCAATTCATGACTCTAAGTGCTAATGTGAGTGTGTGTGTGTGTGTGTGTGTGTGTGTGTGTGTGTGTGTGTTGGTTGTGGTGTGGTGGGTGAACCATCCAGAGTGTAGCTGCCTTTACCCCACAGTGGCTGGGATAGAAACCAGCAACCCTGTGACCCTGAAAGAGATGATGGTAACTAAAACAAACTACAAATAGTATTTTGGAACAAAAAAGGAACTTACAAATGTAAGAATCGATTTCAATACATTTTTATTTCCCCTTTTTTATGAAGCCAGTATCCTCCATCTTCTGAGCAAACACAATATCTGATTACATCTAGAGTTGGACAGATGGTACTGTTACAATCAGGAGCCTCAGACACATGAGGGGCATATTTGTATAAACCCGTTTTGCATTTGTGGCTATAACTATAACAATTAAGTGTTTTCATAAAGGGCGGGGTCTGTCCACAGACACACTCATCCCCACACATACAAGTATTACAAACATGTTAGCACACATACATGTCAACACGTACACGATACAGATACAGGGCCCAATAAGAAGACAGTTCCCTCACCATGGTCCAGCCCAGGGTCCCATTCCCCAAAGGGCCTCTCTAGCTGGGGCCTTCCAGCTGCCAGGAAGGAGGACGCCAGGGAGAAGGGGCGATCTAGGCTAGAATAGTACTCATGGATGGTCTTATCTCCCTTGTCATGACAGGAAGAACACATGAAGGCAAGGAGCAGGACCAGCATCACAGACACATGAACCTCCCCAGCTCAGACGTGATGAGATCCCTAGCTCTGAGATGTCAGGGACCCCACCTCCTTGTGATTTTAATTTTAATTAAATTTTATTGTTATAGCCCAAATTCATAACAACAGTCGTCTCAATGGGCTTCGTACCGGTAATTGTAAGGTAAACATACAATCAAAAAGGACCATAAATGTATAGAATTCAATAGGATAATACTAAACTCACTAAACAGACTAAACTAAACTGGGCATCCCTGCCCTTTGACCCTCCTTCTCAGTGAGGAAAAACTCCTAAAAAAACGGAATCCAGAAAAAATAAAGAAACCTCAGGGGTGTCCACGTGAAGGAGGCATCCTCCCCCAGGATGGACAGAACTCTTAGAGAAGAATTAACTTATCAAACTCTACAACTACATGTTTGAATAATCCAGCAAATGATCTTTATCCAGTTGATGTTTTTCGGGGATGGCTGGGGGCGCGAGACGAGCCGGAGACGGGATCCATAGCCAGGTGTAGGAGCAGTAGTAGAGGCAAGTCAGAGACAAGGTACACGGTCAGGTACTGGAGCACAGGCGAGCCAACTGGAATCTGGAGGCACTTTGACTCCTTAGGAGGGGAGTAGGAAAGAGGTATATGAATTGCACTGCACCAAACAGAGGCATGGAGAACTAAATGATCAGTAATGATCGCGAATAGTGAGAAAAACCCATATCACGTACGGGTGATCCTTTGTATGGCGTCCTTTCGCCCAGACTTGTGGTTTGTAACGTGTGAGTTCTGCCTCCTTACTGACCGAGTATAAATGCCAACGCACACGAGGTGTAAACGTGATCCATAATTGCCCATAGGACACCCATAGAATGTCCACACGAACTACACCCTGATTGTGTCATTTCCTCATTTCTAACAGTCAGGCTGCAGCGAGAATCACGTGCCAATTGTCATGTGTTCACATGTATCATGTGAACAACACTAACAGGCTCCTTGTGCAGTCTGGAGGATTTGGGGGGATGAAAACATGAAAATCTGGCACTGGTGTATGACACGCCTGTGTCTCACCTACTTTCTCCTTACTCACCCTTTCGTGTTGTATAAGTGTTCACTACGACCTGTCCCCTGCAAAAAAATGTGAATGAACATTTTCTCTTTACGGGTTCACTAAGCGGTCTACCACCTTAAAATTTTGTGTTGGTCTCCTGCGTACCCTGTACAGGTTTGACCATTTTTTTACCTGCAGACAGCCCACATCCACCAGTATTGCTACGTACACACCAGCCATGTAATGCGCGGGTTCTTTAACGCACTTTTAGCATAGGTGTTCACACGTGACCGTCGCTACCCAATACTAGTGTCTACCTA
The DNA here is from genome assembly GCA_023969325.1 of Oryzias curvinotus. NCBI lineage: Eukaryota > Metazoa > Chordata > Actinopteri > Beloniformes > Adrianichthyidae > Oryzias > Oryzias curvinotus. The sequence goes on from CM043723.1 coordinate 19,915,702, forward strand.
CAATGGATGAGTCTGGTGTGACATGTAAGCCGCGTGAATCTTGTTCCAGGTTTTTTTTTCTTTCACAGCTCTATTCCGATACATGAAAGACTTTTTGTTCATATTATCAATTCCAGCTGGAAACAAACCACAATTATTAATTTCTCCTTCGTGAATTAAAAGGGGTTTCATCCCTATGTTACGGTGGCCAAGATATATGACACATGTTTACATTTAAGATACTACAACAACAAATCCCAGTACAAATAAACAAAAACTGAAACACAACAGCAAATCATGGAACATGTTACTGAGTCCTGAAACACGTAAGTAAACCTGTTACAAATGACCAAATCCAGAACCACAGCAACGAAAGCAGAGACACGGCTTCCAACAGAAAGATACATAAATATAAAGCCAATCGTGTTTGATTTTTTTAAAGTTGTTTATTAGTGTTTTCTTTATTTGGACATTTTAAATACAGTATAAATGAAACAGTCCAAAAGCATTTATTTAATTGCATAACTACAATAAAAATGACAACAATGTTTAGCACGGTAAGGTTTTTGTATCACTTCTGGTTTTAGGATATTCCCTATCCTTTAGCAGCCGCTCGCTTTAGTTAACGTTTTCTGCTGTCGTGTTTTTCACTTGCTGAAGTAGACTTGTGAATGACAGTCAGGTGTGCGGCATCCAGGAAGTGCATGCTGGGGGTGCTGGGAGATGAAGTGCCTGATTTATTCTGGAGACAGCTCTCGCCGGTGACCGGAGGGGGAGTGTGACAGTGTGGCAACGTCAGCTGGTGGTGGGACCCACATCGTTGATCCATTTTATGTAAAATTTCTTGCTGATGAATTTAAGACTGGAGGGGCCTATAGGGGTTATAAGGAAGTGTCACAGGAAGTGAAAATGAAGAGAGACAGATGTGACACGACCTGACGTCCCCTGCGTGGAGCACATTAAGTGTTCGAGGTCCTTGAATGAAGGAAAGGCCACTCTCACCTTGGCTCCTCTGCATTATTTCCTGGCGGACCACGACAGGGAGGCAGAGTTCTGACTTCTGTAAAGGAGATTTGAGTGCAGATGCCTGAAACCTGCATTTACATAGACCACGGTACTCAAAATCCAGTCAAGTCAAGTCAACTTTATTTATAGAGCGCTTTTAAAACAGCAGAAGCTGACCAAAGTGCTGAACAATGCAGAGTAAAACAAAACAACAAACTAAAACAAACACAATAAAATCAATAAAAATCAATACATTAAATAAAAATAAATAAAACCAATAAAATAAATAAATAAAACCAATAAAAACATCAACTCACACTGAGTTAAAAGCCAGGGAGAAAAGGTGAGTTTTAAACTTGGATTTAAAATCATTCAGTGAACAGGCCTGCCTAATCTGCATAGAGAGTGCATTCCACAAGCTGGGGCCAGCAACAGCAAATGCCCTATCCCCTCTGAGTTTCCGCCGTGTCCTTGGCACATCTAGGAGCAGCTGGTCAGCTGATCTAAGTGTGTGGGAAGGGGAATGCAGGTGTACCAGCTCAGAGAGGTAGGGCGGAGCCAGACCATTTAAAGCAGGGGTGGCGAACAAGTTTGACATCAAGAGCCGAATTTTTTCACTGTGAGAGTCAAATAGTCACACCACACACTGACCTACCAAGACGTACACACACAAACACACAATTAAACCAGTATTACTTTCCATAACACTCCTCTCCCTACAACAGAACAGCAAGTATTGTACTTGTGTTTATTTCAAGGAAAGTGTCCACCCTCAACACACACATCAATGCAGCTAAACCAGAGTTAACACAGAGACTACCATGGAGGTCAGATACCCCCTCCACACACACACACACACACACACACACACACACACACACACACACACACATACACACACACACACACACACACACACACACACACACACACAGGCACCTCTCTCTCTTCTCATACACACACTCTCTCTCTCTTCATCTCACTCTTTTCTCTGCCTCTCTCTGACACACACAACCACTCAGTGACAGGCGGAGAGGTTGATGCTGGAGAGGCATTGACTTCTCTGAAGTCAGATTTATGGTGATAAAAACAAAATATTTTCACCATTTATCCATCAGTATTTAACTGGTAATTCTTTGTATCTCAACATTCCTCTTTTAATGACACTTACACCAACAAATACACAAACATCTGGACAGAGCATCCTTCTGGTGTCTAAGTCATTCATTATTACAATAAACACATTAAATAAATTACATTTCAGATGTGTGTAACTTAAATTAATTTTGACCTTCATTAGAACATCTTGCTTTGATATGTTTACTTGAATTTATAATTGAATGACTGACATTTGAATCAAAAGCAAATATATTAAATATTAATACATTGCAATGAGTCAGTTCATATTTAGGAGTAGTAATCCAACAAGTACTGAGTTATAATTTAACTGCCTGCATTAATCACTCCCCTCCTTACTGCTCACATTTGGAAATCAGCAACTTCAATACACACTCATTCAGCCAAACGGCATGCAAGTCACTCTCTGCTAACAGCTACCTGTCTAATGGTTTTACACTCAAGATTCCCCACTTCCACTTCCCATGACTCTTAGGGGCTGAAGGCGGGGCTAACCCCCAGGCCAGCTGTAGCCTCTCTGATCAGCTCCTTTACGTGAGTGTCGGTCAGAACGGACCGATGTCTGTTTCCAGATTATAACAGGCCCGTCTTTCAAAGAGATTTCAGGTCAATCATGTCCGGTTCTCTCGCTGCCTCATCAGTGACCAGCGGGGATCTCATCAGTCAGTCTCTGCATTAAAGGATCCATGAGAAAAGTGATCTGCGGTCGTTTCAGTCCAGTTGCGCAAACAGCGTCATGTTCTGCGCTTCATTCATTTGTATTACTGCAGCTTCTGCTGTGAGCTCCACAAAGAAGGAACGGGGGACAGATTGTCGTTTTGAATGTGCACTTTGAAAAGCTTCAACTTGTTAATAAAGGAGACAATTTGTGTCAGATGATCAGGAAGTTTTTAATTTTCTCTGGGATACGTTTGGTTCTTTATGCCAAGAACTATGTTACTTCTTCCAAAAGCTCATAATGATAAACATCGTGACTTTGCATTCTGTTCAGTAAAAAGTAAGAATCTTCCCGTTCTTCCAGAAACGTCCTGTGTTTATCTTTATACTCTGAATTTCACCATTTTGACCATGAGGGTAACAGTCTGCACGCATATCAAATCTTTATTAATGTGTTCCGACAATGGGCGTAACCCGCGCAAATGATTGGCGGTCACGTATGTGTCGGGAGCAGCATCAAACACACACACACACACACACACACTGCCAAATTACTTTTATTATTAATTATTATTTATTTTTAATACCCTCTGATGGGTTTGAGTGTGGTTTAAGAGCGAAAAAAAATATGAAATGAGGCACAGTATATAGAAAATATGATGAGACGCAAAGAGCCGCACGCTCATTGGCCAAGACCTGCATGCGGCTCGAGAGCCGCGTGTTCGCCACCCCTGATTTAAAGACTTAAAAACAAATAAAAGAATTTTAAAACGAACTCTAAAATGGACAGGCAGCCAGTGGAGAGAGGCCAGAACTGGTGTGATATGCTCTCTCTTCCACGTTCCAGTTAGCAAGCGTGCAGCAGCGTTCTGCACCAGCTGGAGATCCAGGTCTCGAGGGCCAGTGTCCTGCTTCTTTTCCAGAAATCCTGCTTTATTTGCTGCTGATTACCTGGATCAGGTGTGTTTAGCCAATAAGGAGCTTCAATGGCAGGTTGGTTGGAAAACATGTAGGACACCGGCCCTCCAGGCCTGGATTTGGGGACTGCTGATATAGACTATTTACTAGAAGTGGACACTTAAAGGCCCCTTTCTGAGGAATATGTGAACGCAGCTTTAGAGCATCTGTGACTAAGGCTTAAGGAGATTCTCACCATCATTCATTGATAGCTGTAGATTTCAGTGTGGACACGTGACATGTTGTAGAAAGTTGACTGATCTTCACGCTCTCTCTCTTGTTTCTCTGCAGGACTGTGGGCTGAACACACAACAGGTCAATAAGACAAACCGACAAAAACACAATCTGCTGTGGGTTGTGCTGAAGTCCCACTGCTTCATGATATTTCTGTGTCTGTGCTCAGTAGGTCCAATAGAATTCAGGTTGGTAGGAACAGACAGTCGCTGTGCTGGTGGACTGCAGAGCAGGATCCAGGGATCCGAGTGGGATGACGAATGGGAAATAGTCGAGGACCTGAATACGGGAGCCAATGTTTGCAGAAGACTGGATTGTGGTTCTGTGGTGTCAGTCATAGAAACAACAGAAATTCTGAATATAACTTGTTCAGGTGAGTTTATTAGTGTGTCTCTCTGTGACTTTAAGGAAGAAAAACAAATTTAAAGAAAACAATAAAGCACTGAAACATTTCAGTTCCATCCAGGAAAGTCAATGGAGTGACAATTCCCACAGACCCCACATGAGAGACACCAACATCTGAATGAGCAGCAAAAATGTCAGACAGAAAGACAGACAGTTTAGATTATTTACATAGATAGTTTAGATTATAGATAAGAAAGATTATCCCACGATGGGGAAACTCTGTTATCTGCGGCAGCAAAAAAAGACATCCAGGAATTACAGCAACAAAAGTGACATTTCCCAAAAGATAAAGTGACCCTCAGTGTATTTACAGAAATAACATTGTAAATAAAAACAAAGAACACCACCAAAATACAAAAGAAAACACCCTTAAGGAACAAAACCAACTGAAAAAACAACTGTAACAATAAGCAAACAAATAAATGAGTGAAAGAAAAACACTTGTGGGTCCATGGAGTGTCACTTTAACACCGTGTTGTACAGTCAGATGGCTGTGGGGAGGAATGACCTGCGGTAGCGCTCCTTCTTACACTGTGGGTGCAACAGCCTGGTGCTGAAGGAGCTGGTCAGCGCCTCTACAGTTTGGTGCAGGGGGTGGGAGGGGTTATCCATGATGGATGTTAGCTTAGCCAACATTTTCCTGTTCGCCACCTCCTCCATGGACTCTAGTGAGCAGCCTAGGACAGAGCCGACGTTCGTAACCAGCTTGTTCAGCCTCTGCCTACACCCCCGCCCCCCCCCCCAGCACACAAGTCAATAAAGGACAACCGAGGCCACCACAGTGTCAGGAAACGTCCTCAGCAGCTGTCTGCACACACCAAAGGACCTCAGTCTCCTCAGCAGGTGGAGGCGACTCTGACCCTTCCTGTACAGAGCATCTGTGTTAGTGGACCAGTCCAGTCTGTTGTTCAGGTGAACACCCAGGTATTTAAAAGTGTCCACAACCTCAATGTCTGAACCCTGGATGTTCACCGGTGAGTGTGGTGGTGAGGACCTCCTGAAGTCCAGGACCAGCTCCTTTGTCTTACTGGTGTTGAGCAGCAGGTGGTTAACTCCACACCAGACCACAAAGTCAGAGATGACCCCCCTGTACTCCTGCTCGCCGCCCCCCCGATACACAGCCCACAATGGCACTGTCATCTGAGAACTTCTGCAGGTGACAGTGGTGGGAGTCGTAAGAGAAGTCTGATGGGTTCAGGGTGAACAGGAGAGGGGAGAGAACAGTCCCTTGAGGTGCCCCCGTGCTGCAGACCACCACATCAGACACACAGTCACACAGCCTCACAAACTGTGGCCTGTTTGTGAGGTAGCTGATGGTCCAAGCAGTGAGATGTTGGTCCACGCCTGCAACCTCCAGCTGATCTGCTCTTCATCTTTTCCAGACTCTGTCAGGCTGGAGAACGGATCCAGTCGGTGTTCAGGCAGGCTGGAGGTGAAGTCCAACAACTCGTGGTCCTCCGTGTGTGAAGATGACTTTGACCTGCTGGATGCAGAGGTGGTCTGTAGGGAGCTGGGCTGTGGGGCTCCTTCAGTCCTCCAGGGGGCGCTCTATGGAGAAGCAGAAGCTCAGATGTTGACCAGAGAGTTTCTCTGTGAAGGTCATGAGTCTGTTCTTCTGGACTGTGGAAGTTCATGGAGGAAAACAAAAGCCTGTCCACCTGACAAAGCTGTTGGACTCACCTGCTCAGGTAAAGCTGCCACTTAGTGAATGTAGGCGTGTTTCTGTAACATGTTCAATCTCACTGGGAGCGGATTTATCAATGAGCACAGACAGAACTTTTTGTGACATTTACAACACTATAGAAATGTCTAGAACACCTGTGCAGGTACATCAATCAGTAAAAGTTTGATTGAAAGTCATCTCAAGCTCTGTTTGCACCGGGCATGTGACCCATATTTACTCAGTGATCATTACCAAATCCAAGTCTCTGATTGGTCAAAGTGTGAGCTGGTTGCAACGTGCGTTCAAAGGTCGCGCCTTTTGTTCATGTAGCCTCATAGAAACTTGCCTAGCTAAGCGTGAATGTGAGCGTTTTGAACCAGAAGCCTGAAATACACGTTCACATTGACTTTTCATTGGAAGTGGCTGGTTAAACACGCGTTACTGAGGCCGATATGAAGGGAGCTTTAGGGAAGTGCACGGGTGGAGGAAAGCTCTTTCCATTTTCACAAACCTGCAGTTTTTGCACTTCCTTGTGTGCTAGCAAGACACCATTTGCTAGAGATTTAAGGTCAGATCTTGACCTGGTTTTGTATACTCTTATCTCATTGTTTTCATATTCCTCTTTCATTGATTTTTATACTTTTATGACATTGTTTTTATCTAATACTTTTTATGTAATTTTTCTTCTACCTGTTTGAGTGTTCTGTTTTTATCCTTAAGTCTTTTATATGTTTTGTGTACGTTTGTGGCAAATGGACCTTGAGTCTGTAATAAAGCTTATCATGTTTTCATGCTTTTGTGCTAGCAAGACAGCATTTGCTAGAGATTTAAGGTCATATCTTGACCTGGTTTTGTTTCCATGTTTCTCAAACAATCTTTGATTTCTTGGGTTCTTTCAGATCCTGCTACTGTGAGACTGATGGGATTGAGTCGTTGTTCTGGTGAACTCCAGGTGAAAGTTGGAAGAGAATGGAGAGCTGTTGATGCCCGGAGATTTCTAAGAACAGAGACAAAATTAGCAAATGTGTGCAAGAAGCAGAAGTGTGGACCCCACTTTTCATTTAAAGCTAAAAAACTTCTAAGAGAAAAGCCAGTTTTCCAGATTGATTCTCGCTGTTTTCATACATTTCCACTAAATACTGAGGAATGTGTGCATGTAGATACAATGAGCAGCCAGACGATGGAAATCACCTGCTTAGGTAACAAACCTTCTGATGTCGACTGTATGTACTGTAACGATCATCTATTTATTTAAAGTGCTCATTACGTTTTTAGGGTAATTAGATTTTTTAAATAGATATATTTACACACCACAGATTTTCCTCTTTGCTCTTCAGATTTTTTTATGTAACACAAGTTAACCAAACAAAAAAAACCCCAAATAATATAATATAATAATCCTCAGTCTCAGAACCGATTTGTTTTCTTTAAGTGTCCCGTTAATGTCCGTGCTGTAGCGTCTTCCTTTTCAGAGTTCTGGGTCACTCCCACTCCCGACACGTAGGCATTCTCCACAATGAAACGACATCCAAACGAAAGAAGAAAAAGGAATCCTCTCACCCAAGGGTTGACTGTCCAAGTTTGTCCAAACAGAAATAAATCCCCAAAACGGAATCCGATGCCTCGGGAGTTAGATGCGCTTCTTTTTTTCCTTTTTTGTTCAGGTCTCTCGTAGACTCCCTGAAGTTTTTTCCCGTCACCGCAGGATGAGCCCCCCTCCCCCCCCCCTTACTTTGGTTCTCTTTATCCCCTCAGTCACCAGTACCGTCAGTCACATGACGCACAGCTGACGTGTCCTTAATACAAAAAATAAATAAATAACAACACCTTTCTGCATGACATTTCCAGAGGAAATCAGAAATAGGACTTTACAGTGTTATGGGAACAAATGTTTTTGACACAGAATTCAATCATAATGACAATTTCTTATTTTAAATACTTTTGTGGCTACATATACCCCCCCTTCAGCCAAAGGCTTCTAAGGGAAAACACCATGATAGGTCTTTACCACATTTACAGTATCTTCTTTCTTTTGTGGGTCTCCCCAAATAACTCTGTAATTGATTGGCCCTAATTTCTTTATTATTTTTGCTGGTCCTTCCCACTTCGGCGCTAACTTTGCTGAAAACTTTTCAGTAGCTTTAGAAAGGGGATGTGACCTGACCCAGACTAAGTCTCCCGGCAGAAAGTGCGCATCTTTTCTACGGGTATTATAATACTTAGCATTTCTAGCCTGGTGCACACCCACTCTCCGTTTAACCTCCTCAGCCAGTTGTTGTTGTCTTTCAACTAGATTGTAGGTTGCTTGTTGTTGTGGAGAAGGTGGTTTGTAAATCAGTCTCTGCAGATGGCCATAGAGGTTACGTCCCAGAGCCAGCTCCGCTGGGGTCTTTCCTGTGGTTTCTTGTTGGGCGGTGTTAATAGCGAAACGAAACTCAGGTAACCATTGATCCCAAGCATGGTGATGTTGGCCCACAAATGATGCAATCATGGTCTTCAATGTTCGGTTTACACGTTCGGTGAGGTTGGTTTGTGGATGATAACTAGTCGTTAACTTCTGCACAACCCCCCATGTCTTACAAAGGTCAATTAAAAGACTACTAGTAAACTGAGGACCTCGGTCAGACACCAGATATTGAGGAACGCCCCACCTAGTGAATATTTCCTCTATCAGAATCTTGATAATTCGTGGTGTTTTACTATCTCTTAAGGGAAACAATTCAACCCACTTTGAATAGTAGTCAACCACCACAAGAAGAAATACGTTTGCCTTCTTGCTCCTGGGGAAGGGCCCCATGAGATCTATTCCGAGCATCTCTCCAGGTTTGTTGACTGTAATGTTTTGTAATAAACCCGAAGGTTTGCAATTGCCAGGTTTGTACTTTTGGCAAGTTTCACATTTCTTGGTGTGTTCCCAGACATCTTTGCGTACGCTTGGCCACCAAGCTACATCTAGGATCTTCAGTAGGGTTTTCAGGCGCCCAAAATGGCCTCCCAAAGGATTATCATGAAAGTAACGGAGAAACTCTGGAACTAGGGCCCGAGGCACTACCAATTGAAACCGTTCTCCTTGGTTCTGCAAGGGAATTCTGCGATACAGAACACCCTGATGTTCTGCAAAACTGATCCTTTGGGGAGAAGTGTTGATGTCACTTTGAGTCCGTTTCATTTCATTAAGTTTTGGGTCATGCTCTTGTGCTTGAGCGATTTCTGCTAAACTGGTTGGAAGATCTGAAGGACTCTTCAGGGTGATAGCAAAGCAAGGAGATGGCTTTATTATCAAGGGTGTATATCCTCGAGACAATGCGTCTGGTGCAACATTGAGGCAACCCTTTTTGTAGAGGACCTTGAAGTGGAACTGTTGCAACCGCAAAATCCAGCGCGTCAAGCGAGATGTTGTTTTAGGGCAATTGAACGCCCATGATAATGCAGCATGGTCTGTGTAGACCGAAAACTCCTTCCCTTCAAGATAGTGTCTCCATTTCTCAATCGCCCAGACGACAGCCAAACATTCCTTTTCTGAGGTAGAATAATTCCCCTCAGGTCCTCGAAGCCCTCTGGAAGCATACGCGATCACAAGTTCTCCATCTTTCGTCTCCTGTGAGAGAACAGCCCCAAGGCCCACCTCACTGGCGTCTGTGTGAACCTGAAAGGGAAGCGACATATCTGGCTGTGCTAGTATGGGTGGTGAGGTTAGAGCTTTTTTTAAAGCATCCATACTAGCTTGACATTCGGTAGACCAGTGCCACTCTACCCCCTTCTTCTTCAAGTGATTAAGAGGAGCCGCAATAGCAGAAAAATTTGCAATAAATTTATGATACCAGCCTGCAAGCCCCAGAAAACGCTGAAGAGACTTTATATCTGTTGGTACTGGAAAGTCTGCAATTGCTCGTGTCTTCGCTGGATCGGCTTCTACTCCTTTTCCTGAGACAACATGACCAAGAAATTTTAACTGTTTTTTAAAGAAATGGCATTTCTCCATGTTGAGACTGAGGTTGGCCCTATGGAGTCTCAGAAACACTTCTGCCAAATCTTTCATGTGGTCTGCTTGTGTTTTAGAATAAACAATGATGTCATCTATATATACAAAACACAACTTCCCTTTTAGTTCTCCTAACACTTTTTCCATAAGCCGTTGGAAAGTGGCTGCAGCATTCCGTAATCCAAACGGCATGCATTTGAACTGGAAAAGTCCAATAGAAGTTATAAAAGCCGTTTGTGGCTTACTCTGTTCATCCATGGCCACCTGCCAATATCCTGATTGCAAATCCAAAGTGCTGAACCAGGATGCACCATCCATGGATTCCAAGATGTCATGAATGAGGGGCATGGGATAAGCATCAGGCAAGGTCTTGGCATTTACTCTTCTGTAGTTAACACAAAACCTATAGGATCCATCAGGCTTGCCTACAAGGACTACAGGAGAGGACCAGGCTGATTGTGATGGTTCAATTATGCCATCTTTTAACATTTTAGCCACATGTTCCTCGATTATATTTTTTTTAAAAGGAGAAACCCGATATGCTCTTGATCTCACTGGGATTTCGTCTTGTAAGAAGATTCTGTGTTTTTCGACGGTGGTTCTCCCCAGAATGCCAGAAGTAACTGTTGGCCAGTCCTCCACCAATTTATGTAGAAGTCTGGAATTGTCAGGATGATCAGTGTCACAGGTTTGAACCATGTCTGTAGCAGTCACAACCGACCCACAAGGAGGAAACTCCCCCGGTTGGAGTGCATAGTAGAGACTAACAGGAGAAAGGCAAGAGGAGATGGTGGATTTTTTCCACTCCCTGAAATCTCCTGTCTGATGAAGAAATGTATGGAATTTATAACCATGATCTGTTTTCACTCCATAACTGTTTCGGGACATATCAAGAATTGCTCCCGACTTTGATAGAAAATCCAGTCCAAGCACTAGAGAAAAAGCCAAGTGGCGATCTTCCATTACATGCACATTTATTGTCCATTGATCCTGATGCCACTCCAGACATAGAGTCTTTTGGCCCAACTCCTGGTGAATGGTTCCATCAGCCATAACAAACCTTTGTCTTTCTGTAAGTTGAAATATTTCTTCAGGACGTGTCAACTGGTTCCACAAGCTCTCTCTTATTAGAGTAAAGGTACTACCAGTGTCAACCACTGCTTCCACCTGCATCCCTCGGATTGAAACAGGGACCATTAAGAGGTTTGGCTCTCTAATGGTATGTTGTGGAACTACAGTGACACCTACTGTACCCTTTTGGTTAGCCTTTCTGTCAGGAGGTTTTTTAGTGAATCTGTCTGAATTAGCATGAACTCTCTGCCAATAATCTTTTGCTCCCGTACAGTCCTTTTCAACCATTGCTCCAATTTTTACAAGTTGTGCAACTGTAGAGACCGTTCCCCTCAGACATCCCGCCACTTTTGGGTTGATATTGTTTAGTATGCGTCGCACCACCTCCTCTTCTGACATGTCCCGCTTCCACTTAAGACATAGAGCTCTGTAGTCATATGCAAAGTCTCTTAAACACTGATCTGGCTTCTGGACTGTGGTCCTCAATTTCTCCTCTACTTCTGTTAAATAGTCAGCAGGGAGAAAGGCAGCCATAAATGCATTTTTAAAAGACGTCCAGTCATGTATTTGATATTTTGTGGCTTTCCACCAACTAAGAGCGGGTCCTTTCAATACTGCAGACAGGGCTCCCATCAATTCATGGTTGGACAATGGTCGTATGTCCAAATAGTTTTCGCATTGCTCTATGAAACTGACAACATCTGAAGATTCACTGGAGGTTCCAAAAGTGGGAAAGTCTAAGCGAACCGGAGGTGTAGAGTAGAAAGGGGTCACACCAGGCTGACTATGTACTGTAGGAGTGGAGTAGAAATGGGTGGCACCAGGCTGACTAGGCACTATCACGCGAGGTTCATTAGAAAGAGTTGAATCCTGTAATTCAGTAGAAATGGCTATGGACCTTTGGGCAATGGGAGTGCTCTCTGCTTTAATATTTTTAAGTTGGTTTTTCCATTTCAAATCCCTTCTTAACATACAATTCACCACATCTTTTTCCAGTTTTTCTACCTTGGATATGAGGTTATTTTCCATTTTTGCAAAACAGACATCAATATATTCTCTGAAATTACTTTCTCGATTGATAGAACTTGTAATGGAATCCCTCAGTCTTACTTCTAAGTCATGGACCTGCTCTTTTAGAGCAGCAACTTCATGGGTTACACATTTTAGGTCATCTTTCATGTTCTGCTCCTCCTGCTCCTCTGATCTTCTGTACTGTTGCTCATCCTCTGCATTAGCACCATCATCCTTAACCTGAACAACCTCAACATTGGTTAGAAGTTTAGCTTTCCGGTGTCTGATGTCTTCAGGAGCGATATGTTCATCTTCATCGTCTTCATCGTCCAAATATAATGAACCCAACAAAGATGTTATTTCACTTGGAGATTTCTCTCTTATGGTTACAAATTGACCAACAGTAAAATCTGGATCACCAGACTCAGGATCTTTCAACGCATCTGGATTGTATAAGCCACTCAAACCCGCACTTGTTCTATTTTCCATGATTTTCCAACAAAACATATACATATATCAAAAAAAATCTATCCCCATACTGGCCACCATATGTAACGATCATCTATTTATTTATAGTGCTCATTACGTTTTTAGGGTAATTAGATTTTTTAAATAGATATATTTACACACCACAGATTTTCCTCTTTGCTCTTCAGATTTTTTTATGTAACACAAGTTAACCAAACAAAAAAAACCCCAAATAATATAATATAATAATCCTCAGTCTCAGAACCGATTTGTTTTCTTTAAGTGTCCCGTTAATGTCCGTGCTGTAGCGTCTTCCTTTTCAGAGTTCTGGGTCACTCCCACTCCCGACACGTAGGCATTCTCCACAATGAAACGACATCCAAACGAAAGAAGAAAAAGGAATCCTCTCACCCAAGGGTTGACTGTCCAAGTTTGTCCAAACAGAAATAAATCCCCAAAACGGAATCCGATGCCTCGGGAGTTAGATGCGCTTCTTTTTTTCCTTTTTTGTTCAGGTCTCTCGTAGACTCCCTGAAGTTTTTTTCCCGTCACCGCAGGATGAGCCCCCCTCCCCCCCCTTACTTTGGTTCTCTTTATCCCCTCAGTCACCAGTACCGTCAGTCACATGACGCACAGCTGACGTGTCCTTAATACAAAAAATAAATAAATAACAACACCTTTCTGCATGACATTTCCAGAGGAAATCAGAAATAGGACTTTACAGTGTTATGGGAACAAATGTTTTTGACACAGAATTCAATCATAATGTCAATTTCTTATTTTAAATACTTTTGTGGCTACAGTACGTCTCACTGTCAGTTTGTGATGCGTCATTGAGTCGATCCTATGTCATTTTTTTAGTAACCTGAGATGTTTGAGTCCAGAGAATTTAAATATGCATCATTGTGAACCGTTCTAAACTTGGTCTTCTCTTCTGGATCCACAGACTCTGTCAGGCTGGAGAACGGATCCAGTCGGTGTTCAGGCAGGCTGGAGGTGAAGTCCAACAACTCGTGGTCCTCCGTGTGTGAAAATGACTTTGACCTGCTGGATGCAGAGGTGGTCTGTAGGGAGCTGGACTGTGGGGCTCCTTCAGTCCTCAAGGGGGCGCTCTATGCAGAATCAGAAGCTCCAAAGTTGAACAAAAAGTTTCTCTGTGAAGGTCATGAGTCTGCTCTCCTGGACTGTGAAAGTTCATGGAGGAAAACAGAAGCCTGTCCACCTGATAAAGCTGTTGGACTCACCTGCTCAGGTAAAGCTGCCACTTAGTGAATGTAGGCGTGTTTCTGTAACATGTTCAATCTCAGTGGGAGCTGATGTATCAATAAGCACAGACGGAACTTATTGTGACATTTATGCCGCTATAGAAATGTCTAGAACACCTGTGCAGGTACATCAATCAGTAAAAGTTTGATTGAAAGTCATCTCAAGCTCTGTTTGCACCAGGCATGTGACCCATATTTACTCACTCGTCATTACCAAATCCAAGTCTCTGATTGGTCAAAGTGTGAGCTGGTTGCAACGTGCGTTCAAAGGTCGCGCATTTTGTTCATGGAGCCTAAAAACAGTCATAGAAACTTGCATAGCTATGCGTGAATGTGAGAGTTTTGAACCAGAAGCCTGAAATGCACGTTTACATTGACTTTTCATTGGAAGTGGCTGGTTAAACACGCGTTACTGAAGCTGATGTTAACGGAGCTTTAGGGAAGTGGACGGGTGGAGGGTTACGCCCCTTTTTCTGGTGTAAAGGTATCTAGAGGGCATAACATAAAATCACTGTTTTTGCCTGTTTTAAATTAATAACAAAACACCAAAAGATTGTCTCCAAACAAATATAACAAATTTATTTATAAATGAATGACAACCAACAAGAACTTAAAGGGAAGCAAAAAGACTTCAGGGTGAACCAAGGCCAAAATAACAAACAAACCCCACCTAACTGATACCTGTTTTCTTACCTGTGCTTAAAGAAAAGGGAAAACAAAGACAAACACTAACCTCTCTGGACTAACATGAACAGGAGAAAAAGATTACTAAAGAAAAATGCCAGTCCCCCCCTACAGCTTCACTTAAACAAAACTAGACTAAACAAAACTACAAAGTGGGCCTAAACACAAAACCACAAAGATTTACAAAGTGCAAAACAACAAAACAAAACAAATGGAGAAGTGGGCCAAGCTGCAGTGGAGACATGGGGGGGCATCACCCTAAAAAGTGATTATATGAGGAAGAGAGCAAGTCAGGGACAACTGGTGGACTCTCCCGCGGTGGTCAAACAGCCGTCCCCCCCAGCATAGGGCCCAGGTCTTTGTGAAGACCTTTCTAACTTTACGAGTCTCCTTAATCCTGCACTATGATTGGTTGACTCCCACCTCCTCCAACCCTCCCTCCCCCCCAGTTCCAATATCAGACACTGATTTATCGGTTTTGACACAAGTACACCTCCATGGTCAGAGAGAAGCCTTACTACTGGAGGAACTGAGGAGGAGACGACGAGGGTGCAAGGCAGGAGTTTAACGGCGGATGAAGAAGAGGCGTTTTAAACCCTGCCTCCCCGTGATCATCACCAGGAACGTCAGATCCCTGCCTAACAAGATGGACGAGCTGGACGCCCTCATACGGACCCAGCAGGAGTATCAAGAGGCCAGTATCATGTGTTCCACTGAAACATGGCTTCATGAACTGATACCGGACTCTAACATGACGATCGCGGGCTTCCACGCGGTGCGAGCGGACCGAAACACCATCGCGAGTGGCAAGAAGAATGGAGGGGGGCTGGCTTTACTCGTAAACAACAAGTGGTGCAAACCGGAACATATCCACATCAAGAAGCGTGTGTGCAATCCCGACGTGGAGCTTTTCTCCATTGGACGTCGCCCATACTAGTTACCACGGGAATTTTCAAACGTGATCGCCATCAACGTCTATATTCCTCCGACCGGCAAAGCAGACGCAGTGACGTCATCACTCGATCACTGCTGACCTGCAAACTAAACACCCTGATGCCTTCATCTTCATCACAGGGGATTTTAATCATGCCTGTCTCTCCTCCACTCTTCCTGCATTCTATCAGTATGTCCAGTGTACAACAAGGGAAATTAAGACTTTTAACTTACTGTATGCTAATGTCACCAATGCATACACATCCACTGCACTACCCCCACTGGGCAAGTCTGACCACAACCTCATCCTGCTCTCCCCATCATACACACCTGTGGTTAAACAGCAACCAGTCACTGTGAAGACTTTTACAAAATGGGCTGACGGTGCCATGGACAGCCTGCATGATGCCCTGGAAACCACACACTGCTCTGCTCTGTATGAACCTCATGGTGACGACCTGGGTGGACTAACAGAATGTGTTTCAGATTACATCAAACTCTGCACGGACAACTCCATCCCATCCAAGAGGGTGCAGTGTTACTCGAACAGCAAACCCTGGGTTACTAGTGAGCTGAAGGCCCTTCTATATGAGAAGAAGAGGGCCTTCATGAATGGGGACCGCATGGAGCTCATGAAAGGTCAGAAGGAGCTGAAACGCAGCCTGAAGGAATTTAAAGATGCCGAAAGGGGGAAGCTGGAGGAGAGACCACAGAGAAACCAGACCAGGGATGTGTGGGGAGGGATGAGAGAGATCACTGGCTTTCAGAGGAAGGGAAAATGTGCAGCTGAAGGAAATGTGGATCAAGCTAATGAGCTGCACAAACTCTTTAATAGGTTTGATTTCAGCTCACCCTCCCCCAGCAGTCCCCCCACTCCTCTGAGAGACCACCAGACTTCTTCTCAGCTTCCAGGGCCATTAACACCTCCGCAATCCCCACCCCCTTCCCCACTGCTGACATCATTCACTGACCCTACACCCCCAGACTGGACTGTTCATCACATCCACTCATGTGAGGAGAGAGATGGAGAGGCTCAACCAGCGAAAGGCCGCTGGACCTGATGGCTTCAGTCCTCAGGTACTCAAGAACTGTTCCAGCCAGCTATGTGATGTACTCCAGTACCTGTACAACCTGAGCCTTCACCTTCAGAGGATTCCAGTGCTATGGAAGACTTCCTGCCTCGTCCCGGTGCCAAAGAACCACCCTGTGGCTCCTAGTGATTACAGGCCTATGGCACTGATCTCCCATGCTCTGAAGGCCATGAAGCGGCTGGTGCTGTCACACCTCAGACCCCTGGTGAGCCCCTTCCAAGACCCTCTACAGTTTGCATACCATCCCAAGGTTGGAGTGGATGATGCACTGATATACCTGCTGCTGAGGGCATACTCCTCCCTAAAAAAATCGAACACCACAGTGAGGATTGTGTTCTTTGACTTCTCTTCAGCCTTCAACACCATCCAGCCGAGACTGATGAGGGAGAAGTTAGAGAAGTTGCAGGTGGAAGCCCCCCCCCGGTCTTGAGGATTATGGACTACCTGACAGGTCGACCACAGTTTGTGTGTCTGACACCCTGATGAGCAGCACTGGAGCCCCTCAAGGAACTGTGCTGTCCCCCTTCCTATTCACCACCTACACAGCTGACTTCCAGTGTCACTCTGAGCTTTGTCATCTCCAGAAGTTCTCTGATGACAGCTTTAGTCGGGTGTAATAATAATAATAATAATAATAATAATAATTAATTTTATTTAGAATGTGCTTTACATTTTAGATAAAATCTCAAAGCGCTACAATGGAGGCAGGAATAACAATTGTTTACAATAAGAACAAAGTAACAACAATAATAAAAGTACTAAAAAGCATTATTAAAAAGGAAAGTTTTTAAGCCTTTTTTAAATATGGCAAGGCTTTGTGGGGCTCTGAGGGATTGTGGAAGATTGTTCCAGAGTCATGGGGCAGCAGCCTGGAAGGCTCTGTCTCCCTTAGTGGTTAGCCTGGTCCTTGGCTGATGAAGGCAGTGTGAGAAATTGGAACGGAGGAGTCGTGAAGTGGCTTGTGGGAAAAGGAGCTCACTGAGGTAGGCTGGGGCAGTTCCATGGACACATTGGTAGGTGAGGAGACAGAGTTTGTATTGAATCCTGGAACGAATGGGTAACCAGTGAAGTGACTGGAGGACAGGAGTGATGTGGTCAAATTTGCGTTTCCTTGTCAGGACCCTAGCAGCCAGTTTTGGATGTGCTGGAGCTTTTCCAGGCTCCTGCCAGGAATCCCAACAAGGAGAGCATTGCAGTAATCTAGTCTGGAGGAGATAAATGCATGGATTAGTTTTTCTGTATCAGACTGAGTGAGTGAGGGGCGGAGCTTTGCAATGTTTTTCAGATGGAAAAAAGAGACTTTGGAGAGGTGACGTATATGATGATCAAATGTTAGAGAAGAATCGATTTTGACACCAAGATTTATCACAGTTGAAGAAAGCGGAATGTTGTGACCAGAGACCAGAATGCTTTTGGTGGAGGATGTTTTGATCTGGTGAGGGGTACCGATTAATATGGCTTCAGTCTTGTTGCTGTTGAATTGGAGAGAGTTTTCAGCCACCCATGCTTCTATCTCCTCGAGACATGCCTGGAGGGCAGAAGAAGTTATGGTGGGAGTGGAGTCCATTTTTACATATAACTGTGTGTCGTCGGCGTAACAGTGGAATGAAATGTTGTGTTTACGAATGATTTGTCCAAGTGGAGATATGTAGATGGTAAAGAGTGAGGGTCCAAGAACAGAGCCTTGAGGAACTCCGCAGGTGACTGTGTGTGTGTGTGATTTAGCAGTCCCCAGAGCCACATATTCTGTCCTGTTTGTGAGATATGATTTAAACTAGTTGAGTATGTTCCCAGAGAGTCCAACAGTAGTATGAAGACGGTTAAGGAGAATGCCGTGATCCACGGTGTCAAATGCAGCTGATAGGTCAAGAAGGAGGAGTAGAGATGGGGAGCCCTGGTCCGCAGCCATGAATAGGTCATTCATGACTCGGACCAGGGCTGTCTCTGTACTGTGAGCTGGCTGGAAGCCAGACTGAAATTTTTCATATAAGCTGTGCGTTGAGAGATGATGGTGGAGCTGAGCAGCGACAACTTTTTCAAGAACCTTGGACAAGAATGGTAGGTTGGAAATGGGTCTGTAGTTTGCCAAGTTATCGGGGTCCAGTGCAGGCTTTTTTAAGTGTGGTCTAATGATGGCAGTTTTGAGGGGGTGTGTGGAAAATGGACGGGAAGAGGCGTACAGGAGCCTCGTGAAGCGTTTCGTCAGGTGGTCTGGAGAAAATGACCTGCAGCTGAATGTGGCCAAGACTTAAGAGATGGTGGTTGACTTTAGCAGGGGAAAGTCCCCGCCCTCCCCAGTCTGTATGGATGTAGAAATTGTCTCGTCCTACAAGTTCCTGGGCGTCCATCTGGATAATAAACTGGACTGCACTAACACTGTCTTGGTCTACAAGAAGGGCCCGAGTAGACTTCCTGAGCAGACTCAGGTCCTTCAATGTCTGCAGCAGGATGCTCCACATGTTCTACCAGTCTGTCATAGCGAGCACCATCTTCTTTGCTGTAGTGTGCTGGGGTGCTGGTATCAAAACAAAGGACGCCAACAGACTGAATAAACTCATAAAAAAAAGCAGGGTCTGTCATCGGCTTCATGCTTGTCAATCTGGAGGAGGTGGTGGAGGACAAACTACTGTCTAAACTATGGACCACCATGGACAATCCCTCCCATCCTCTCTTCAAAGAGGTGGACAAACTGAGAAGCAGCTTTAGCGGCAGATTTATACACCCCGCTGTGCTAGAGAACGGTACAGGAAGTCATTCCTGTCATCAGCCATTAGACTTCATAATTCATCTGGCAAACATGGATGTACATAAAATTTTTAAGAATTGTAGAGTTTTCAACCATATTTTTAACCTGTTCATTTTTCTTTCCTTCCTTGTATATTTTGTGTCTTGTAATTATTTGCTCTCTTTTCTTATTCTGTGGTGCTGCTACTACTACTAAATTTCCCTTCGGGTATAAATAAAGTTGATCTTAAATCCACACAGAAAACAAAGTCCCACTCTGATAGAAAAAAATACACAAAACACAGAATAAAACAAACAAACAAACAACAATATACAGCTGCAGCTGTAACATGGAGGAAAGCTCCTTCTACTTTTACAAACCTGAAGTTTTTGCACTTGCTTGCCCTATTTGGAGGTTTTGGTACGATCGTCTTTTTTAAACTTTTAATTTGTTTGATTAATTTTTTTTAAGTCAGCAGTTTTAGTCTTTTTGATGCCTGTTTTTTTTTATTGTTCTTATACTCTTATCTCATTGTTTTCATATTCCTCTTTCATTGATTTTTATACTTTTATGACATTGTTTTTATCTAATACTTTTTATGTCATTTTTCTTCTACCTGTTTGAGTGTTCTGTTTTTATCCTTAAGTCTTTTATATGTTTTGTGTACGTTTGTGGCAAATGGACCTTGAGTCTGTAATAAAGCTTATCATGTTTTCATGCTTTTGTGCTAGCAAGACAGCATTTGCTAGAGATTTAAGGTCAGATCTTGACCTGGTTTTGTTTCCATGTTTCTCAAACAATCTTTGATTTCTTGGGTTCTTTCAGATCCTGCTACTGTGAGACTGATGGGATTGAGTCGTTGTTCTGGTGAACTCCAGGTGAAAGTTGGAAGAGAATGGAGAGCTGTTGATGCCCGGAGATTTCTAACAACAGAGACAACATTTGCATTTGTGTGCAAGAAGCTGAAGTGTGGATCCCACATTTCATCAACAACTAAACAACTTCCAAGAGAAAAGCCAGTGTTCCAGATGAGTTTTATCTGCTTTTATAAATTTCCACTAAATACTGTGGAATGTGTGTATGAAGATACAAAGAGCAACCAGACGATGGAAATCACCTGCTTAGGTAACAAACCTTCTGATGCCGACTGTATGTACGTCTCTGTCAGTTTGTGATGCGTCATTGAGTCAATCTTAAGACGTTTTTTTTTGTAACCTGAGATGTTTGAGTCCCGAGAATTTAAATATGCATCATTGTGAACCGTTCTAAACTTGGTCTTCTCTTCTGGATCCACAGACTCTGTCAGGCTGGAGAACGGATCCAGTCGGTGTTCAGGCAGGCTGGAGGTGAAGTCCAACAACTCGTGGTCCTCCGTGTGTGAAAATGACTTTGACCTGCTGGATGCAGAGGTGGTCTGTAGGGAGCTGGGCTGTGGGGCTCCTTCAGTCCTCCAGGGGGCGCTCTATGGAGAAGCAGAAGCTCCGATGTTGACCAGAGAGTTTCTCTGTGAAGGTCATGAGTCTGTTCTTCTGGACTGTGGAAGTTCATGGAGGAAAACAAAAGCCTGTCCACCTGACAAAGCTGTTGGACTCACCTGCTCAGGTAAAGCTGCCAGTTAGTGAATGTAGGCGTGTTTCTGTAACATGTTCAATCTCACCGGGAGCTGATGTATCAATAAGCACAGAGGGAACTTTTTGTGACATTTACGCGACTATAGAAATTTCTAGAATACCTGTGCAGGTACATCAATCAGTAAAAGTTTGATTGAAAGTCATCTCAAGCTCTGTTTGCACCGGGCATGTGACCCATATTCACTCATTCGTCATTACCAAATCCAGGTCTCTGATTGGTCAAAGTGTGAGCTGGTTGCGACGTGCGTTCAAAGGTCATGCGTTTTGTTCATGGAGCCTCATAGAAACTTGCATAGCTATGCGTGAATGTGAGAGTTTTGAACCAGAAGCCTGAAATGCACGTTTACATTGACTTTTCATTGGAGGTGTCTGCTTAAACACGCGTTACTGAAGCTGATGTTAACGGAGCTTTAGGGAAGTGGACGGGTGGAGGGTTACGCCCCTTTTTCTGGTGTAAAGGTATCTAGAGGGCATAACATAAAATCACTGTTTTTGCCTGTTTTAAATTAATAACAAAACACCAAAAGATTGTCTCCAAACAAATATAACAAATTTATTTATAAATGAATGACAACCAACAAGAACTTAAAGTGAAGCAAAAAGACTTCAGGGTGAACCAAGGCCAAAATAACAAACAAACCCCACCTAACTGATACCTGTTTTCTTACCTGTGCTTAAAGAAAAGGGAAAACAAAGACAAACACTAACCTCTCTGGACTAACATGAACAGGAGAAAAAGATTACTAAAGAAAAATGCCAGTCCCCCCCTACAGCTTCACTTAAACAAAACTAGACTAAACAAAACTACAAAGTGGGCCTAAACACAAAACCACAAAGATTTACAAAGTGCAAAACAACAAAACAAAACAAATGGAGAAGTGGGCCAAGCTGCAGTGGAGACATGGGGGGGCATCACCCTAATAAGTGATTATATGAGGAAGAGAGCAAGTCAGGGACAACTGGTGGACTCTCCCGCGGTTGTCAAACAGCCGCCCCCCCCGGCATAGGGCCCAGGTCTTTGTGAAGACCTTTCTAACTTTACGAGTCTCCTTAATCCTGCACTATGATTGGTTGACTCCCACCTCCTCTAACCCTCCCTCCCCCCCAGTTCCATTATCAGACACTGATTTATCGGTTTTGACATGGTCAGATAGAAGCCTTACTACTGGAGAAACTGAGGAGGAGACGACGAGGGTGCAAGGCAGGAGTTAAACGGCAGATGAAGAAGAGGCGTTTTAAACCCTGCCTCCCCTTGATCATCACCAGGAACGTCAGATTCCTGCCTAACATGATGGACGAGCTGGAGGCCCTCATACGGACCCAGTGGGAGTATCAAGAGGCCAGTATCATGTGCTTCACTGAAACATGGCTTCACAAACTGATACCGGACTCTAACGTGACTCAGCCGCTGTGTGTGTGTGCTGGCGCTCCGAGCCCCAACACACACTTTTACCAGGAGACCTAGTCCTCCTAAGTTCGGTAGCTCGCTCACGTAGAGCGGCGGGACAGATCACAGTCTTAAGTCTCCCACATGTAACGAAACATCCCCCCCCTTCCCCTCACAGCTGTAAGTCTGTCTGCTCTGCTAGACACGGTCGCTCGCTCCACTGGTCCACCTGACTAATCAAGTGTAGGAGGAGCGGACCACTTCTTTTCTATTTTGTTTGTTTTACTTTTTTTAAAGTCACTTCCCTCAGTTTACACTGGATTATCGCGGATGAGTCATTATTTGGGAAATAAAATAAATGAAGTAAAATAACGAATAATAATTATATAATAACGAAAAACTATTCCCCCCCCTCTGGACGATATCATCGTCCATCCCGATGGTTGACTGCGAACATCGTCAACTGCCAATTTAAGGGACATCGCCCAAACCTAGTTCAAAACCAGTGTTACATGATTTTTTTGCTTTAAATTTATTTACTTCATGTGTTGTGTGTTTTGCTGTGTCCAGCACTTTGCACAGAAAATGTCACACTTTGTGTTTTTACGTATTATTTTCAATATCATTTCCACATTGAAGATGATATACGTCCAGTCCACCACCAGATGCCGCTGTTCTGTGTGGTTTCAAAGCCCTGAATGGTTGGTTCATTTTTCCGGCACAATTACATGAATCCTGTGAAAGCTTCATGGGGCTTCTATTCCCATCTCTATCCCTTTCTGTTTTCTTACCTGTGCTTAAAGAAAAGGGAAAACAAAGACAAACACTAACCTCTCTGGACTAACATGAACAGGAGAAAAAGATAACTAAAGAAAAATGCCAGTTCCCCCCTACAGCTTCACTTAAACAAAACTAGACTAAACAAAACTACAAAGTGGGCCTAAACACAAAACCGCAAAGATTTACAAAGTGCAAAACAACAAAACAAAACAGGTGGAAAACAAATGAAGAAAAGGGCCAAACTGCAGTGGAGACCGGTTGCAGCCAAGCTCCCTTCTCCCAGGTTGGAGGTCAAAGTGGTGCTTTTAAAGGCTAACTCCATCAGCCTCCAGGTCACATCTTGACCTGGTTTCGTTTCCATGTTTCTCAAACAATCTTTGATTTCTTGGGTTCTTACAGATCCTGCTACTGTGAGACTGATGGGATCGAGTCGTTGTTCTGGTGAACTCCAAGTGAAAGTTGGAAGAGAATGGAGGGCCGCTGATGCCCGGGAATTTCTAAGAAAAAAGACAACATCAGTATTTGTGTGCAGAAAGCTGAAGTGTGGACCCCATGTTTCATCGACAATTAAACAACTTCTTAGAAAAAAGCCAGTTTTCCAGATGACTTATCTCTGTTTTCGTAAATTTCCACTAAATACTGAGGAATGTGTGTATGAAGATACAATGAGCAGCCAGACGATGGAAATCACCTGCTTAGGTAACAAACCTTCTGATGCCGACTGTGGTGTACGTCTCACTGTCAGTTTGTGATGCGTCATTGAGTCGATCTTAAGTCATTTTTTTTAGTAACCTGAGATGTTTGAGTCCCGAGAATTTAAATATTCATCATTGTGAACCGTGAAAACCGTTGAAACCGTCTTCTCTTCTGGATCCACAGACTCTGTCAGGCTGGAGAACGGATCCAGTCGGTGTTCAGGCAGGCTGAAGGTGAAGTCCAACAACTCGTGGTCCTCCGTGTGTGAAGATGACTTTGACCTGCTGGATGCAGAGGTGGTCTGCAGGGAGCTGGGCTGTGGGGCTCCTTCAGTCCTCCAGGGGGCGCCGTATGCAGAATCAGAGGCTCCAAAGTGGAACAAAGAGTTTCTCTGTGAAGGTCACGAGTCTGCTCTCCTGGACTGCAACCACGCCAGAGTAGAGAGAACCTCCTTAGCGGACAAAGTTGTTGACCTCACCTGTTCAGGTGGAGGAGGAGCCACAGCTTTAAAACTGGTGACACGTGTGATCATTTATCAATAACGTATCTGTTTGTGCCTATATGAAGGAATCATCCGCTTGGAGGGAGGTGTCAGTCACTGTGCTGGAACACTGGAGCTGATTTACGGTGGAGAATGGGGACCAGTAGCTGCTTCTAACTGGAGCCGGGACTCCGCCTCTGCAGTGTGCGCTCAGCTGGGTTGTGGTTCTGCTCTGTCTTCTAGAAGCAAAGACAACTTTCTAAACAGATCTGTGTGGTGGATCCAGCCTCCGTGTGGCCTAACACTGGAAGACTGTAATATTATGCATTGGGTTGATCACAGTGAATCTACTCTTGAAATATTATGTTCAGGTAAAACCAAACACCAACGTCATTATTTTACTGGTCATGTCCCATTTTGCTGCAACACTCTGTAATTCTAGAATTTACTGATCCAGATCAGCACCAAGTGTGTCAGAAAAGATGAAAACCAGTGAGGTAGACCTTCAGAAAAAAGATTGACCGGGCCTAAGAACTTTATTTTGAAAGTAAATAGGAAGTTGTGGGTACAGATACCAACAAATTCTCCTTTTTTCTTTTTGTTTAACAGAACACTATGATAACTCCAACACCCAGGTTTTGTTTGATATGGCTTTTTTTTTTTTAAATGAGAAACATTTAGTCCCTGTAGGTGAACACAGTCCATTAGGAGATTAATAAAAACATTAGAATTATTTTTCCTAGAAAAAGTTCAAATTTCTGAAGAATCAAATATCCAATATGACTCAGCAGAAATTCTGTGTTTCAGTCCCTGTTGTCGGTTTGATGATCCGTTGGTTTGTCGTCTTGGTGGGTTTGATGGCGATGATCCTCGTCACCTGCTTCTACGCCACGGTACTTAACACACAAATACAGGACCTGAAGTTCTTTTATAGTGACGGTGAATTGTTGTCTTTTAGACAGGCAGAAAACCAGAAAGAGAACACGAGAGGAACCAAGACGATCCTGATGGTTCTGGATCTGGAGGCTGCACAGAGGAGAGGACTGCAGTGTGAAGGAAAGAATGAACAGCTGTAAAACTCTGCATTAGACGTCAATATGTTCCAGAAACGTCAATATTAACATTTTACCCCAAACAATATTAAAGATAAAACTAATGAGAAAAGTAGCTTGTTTAAAGAAAATGTAATTGTCATTCTTGCTCATGTAATCCTAATTTTGTACAAAGAGAATGAGGTGAGCGTTAGATGCAGATGTTGTACAAAAGCTGTGAAGTAAAAAGTACTTTCATACACCAGATTCATGCTTGAAAAGTTGGAGCAAATTATTTTGGAATGATACCTGCTTTATTGTTGATAACTCATTCCAGTTATAATGGGTCACGTTCAGAAATCCTAGAAAAGAAAAAGGAGATAAAGAAAAGGTTTGATGTTTTAAATGCACTAGAAGGAATTTAAGTTACATTCAAGCTAAAATGCAAGTTACAGGTCAACTGGTTGGAAACTAGCATTGTATCCTAATTCCTTCTCTACTCACTTCTTGGTTCACCAAAAATGGGTGGTTTGCTTTGACTGAATATGAGAACTGGACTGAGTGGCCCCTCCCCCTCTGGTGTTGATGCCTCGATACATCAAGTGGTGCCCGCTTCGACACAGTCCGTTCAAAACCTTTGATTGACAGATTCTCCAGAGTCAGCTTTCAGAGGCAGAGGTGTAGACTTTCAACAAGCTTGGTGAGAGTGGTTGCCATAGAAATGTTGACTTGGACCAATAAGTGTTTACTGACGACGGCGTTTGAATTGGGGAAAATGGCGGCTTCAGCAAACTGAAGGACTCAGCAAACTGAAATACATATCTGGGAAACTTAGGACCAATCAATCATGCCAATCACACCAGATGTGTCCTGGCCTGGTTCAACAACAACCACCACCATTCCATTGACCTGCAGGGTAGAAATTGGACGACTGATGGTGGAAAAAGGAGAGGAGGAAGAATTGTAGACAGATAGAAGGAAAGGCAGGAGTCAAGGACTTGGAGGATGGAAGATGAGTGACAGCAAAGCCGTGGATGTAGAGAGTGTAGCCAGACGGCACAGAATGTTGGTGTGGGGTAGACTCTGGTGGTGAGGATGATGAAGAGGAGGAACAGTCGAAAAAGGACGACACCAAACTCGATTCGCGCGTCAGGGGCGTCCTGTTTCTAAGTGAAGGTTGTCCGCTCAACAAGGAGCACGTTAAGGCCGTCATTTTTCTTTAAAATACTCAAAGCGCCTTAAATATGGATTTTTTCTGGTTGTTCTTACTGATGTTGAAGTGACTTTGAGAGGTCCACCATTTGGTTGAGTCTTATTGTGAATGCACCAATGCGACTAACGTGTAGCTGTGTCGGACTGTGTTCATTTGTTTTTTTTTACTCCCGACATGTTTTTTACATGTTATTACCAACGATAGGAGTTTGCGTGGTCACAGGGCAACCCAATTCTGAATAAAGATGCGAGGTCGAACAGACATCCTTAGAGCTGTTGGTTGTCTGTTTCCAGCTCTCCTGGAAGGAAATCGTACTGAGCTCTTGGTGTCTGTTTTTTGATACAGTCTTTTGTTTTCAGTGTAAACGTCACACTGCAAACCGAGTGAGGCGGGTGCGCCTACACCTTAAATCTCAAATCTGGCTCAAAGCTGAGCAGCATTAAAACAAAGATGATTGATCTGAGATTCAAAGCAAACACCTGATCACAGATGTTGACAGTCCTTCCTGTCTGTTGGTGTTCCAACCGTTGACTCCTTGGCATCCTGCTGGAGGCAATTCCATCTGTTCATCACATAATTACAAGCTGGTTACGCAGAAAATTCAGTCTGCTTCTCAGGCTCCAATGTCAAACAACTCAATCCTGAAACAGTCATAAATGTATTTACAGTCGTCATCTGAAAACAGTATATATGACAACTCTACCGGGAAGAAAAGTGCTTGGATTTTCACCTTATGTTGACACATTTCTTTTACATTTATTTATCATAAAATCTAACAGCAAGAAAAAAATGTGTGTAACCCTTCTGATTTCAGTTTAAGTGATGCCATATTTCTGCATATTTCAAAATTAAATGACATTTTGGATGGACTCTCTCAGACTTGTGCCTAATCTGTGACTTTATGAAAGACATGGACTTAAATCTAATTGCTGGCAAACGAGGACGAGTGGCTTATGAGCCGGTTCCGACTTCCTCGAGCCGTCCTGTTGGACCTCTGCGGGCTTTTGGGCCCAGCGTTACAGAGGAGCACTCTGAGGAACCCCACTGTGCCAGTCCCACTTCAAGTCCTAACAACACTAGGATTCCTGGCGACTGGCATTTTTCAGAGGGAATTTTCTGACAGGTCAGGAATATCTCAGCCCACCCTTATCCGAGTAATGCCAGACGTGTTAAAAGGCATAATAGTTTTGTCGCGTGATTCCATAAAGTTTCCATACACGGCGGTGAACAGGCAAACAAGAAAGCTCAATTTGCAGCTACGTCTGGTTTCCCAAATGTCATCGGAGCTATTGACTGCACTCATGTTGCCACAAGTCTTGAGCACTAAAACCAAAACCAGATTCTGGGAATGTACGAACAATGTACCAAACAGGAAAATTGGCACAAGTGACATCAGAGATGCATCGATATAATCTTCATATTTTAGGTGTTAGTGAAACCAGATGGATAGGATCCGGCAAAGTCATAACATCAACAGGAGAAACATTACTGTATGCAGGCAGAGTGGATAGTAAGCATCAAGAAGGAGTTGCCATCATTTTAAAGAAAGGAGCAGAGAAAGTCTAATTGAATGGAATCCTGTCAACAATAGATTGATTAAAATCAGGATGAGAGGGAGACATATGAACATGACCATAATTCAGTGCTACAGTCCTACCAATGACAGTGAGGAAGAAGCTAAGGACTCTTTCTATGAACAGCTAGATACAGAAGTTAAGCTTACACCAAGACATGACGTTTTGATCATCATGGGAGATTTGAATGCAAAAGTTGGAAAAGACAAAAGTAACAACGAGAGAGAAATTGGCAAGCATGGATGTGGGACAATGAACGAGAATGGAGAGAGGCTGATTGACTTCTGCAATACCAACAATCTTGTGGTGGGGGGCACCTTGTTCCCACATCGTGATATCCACAAGCTGACATGGTACTCACCAAATGACAGAGATAAGAACCGAATAGACCACATAATGATCAACGGGATGTGGAGAAGATCATTAATAGATGTTAGGGTCAAGCGGGGAGCAGATGTTGGAAGCGACCATCAACTTGTTACGGCAATGATAAAACTGAAACTGAGGAAATCACAAAAAATGCCCCATGCTCCAACAAAATTCAATTTTCAGAAATTACAAGACCCTCGGATAAGACGTAGTTTTGTTCTACAAGTCAAGAACAGATTCCAAGCACTTCAAGATTTGGACACAGATGTCAGTGTTGACATGATCAACTCAACATATGAACACATCAAGACTGCTTACCAGCAGAGCGCAAAAGAATGTCTTGGATATAGAACCAAGAAAGGGTCTAAGGAATGGATTAAGGAGAAAACATGGAAGGCCATTGAAGATAGACGAAATCTTAAGAATCATCTTCTTAACACCCGTTCAGTGAGACTACAAACAAAACACAAGCAGCAGTACAGAGAAGCCAATAAGACAGTAAAAAGGATGGTGCACGCCGATCGCCGAGCATATATTGAGGAGCTTGCTGAGGAGGCAGAAAGAGCTACAACCGAGGAGAACAAGGCCAGCTGTACAGAATCAGTCGACAAGTATGTGGAAAACACCACTCTACTGTCAGTTTACCAATTAAAGATAAACCGGGCAAGCTTCTCACAACAGAAGCAGAACAAGATACCCGCTGGGCTGAACATTTTCAGGAAGTTTTGAACAGAGATCCACCACCAGAAGGAGCAGATATTCCAGAAGGAAAGACATACCTAGACATCAACACAGACCCACCAACAAAGGAGGAAATTGTTTCAGTTATCAAGTCACTGAAAAGCAATAAAGCACCAGGTCATGACAATTTGAATGCTCAACTGTTCAAGACGGACACAGAGAAATATTTCCTAACTGTATTTTTGCCATTCTGATGGTCTTTTATTTTTTATGTTCTGATAACTGTTAAAATAGAGTGCAGAATTCTGATAAACATCTTTTTTTTAAATTAATTTCTTAGTTTCAGTTACAAGAAATGGACAAACTGACTCTATGGGGGGGGGGGGCAGAGGAAGGTCTCGCCCGGGGAATAATTCAAGGTAGAGTTGTCTTTGTTTGTCAGATCTGTTTTTCCAAGGTTTTTTTTTATTTTTTGTGTTGTCTATTAAGTAAAACTTAATTACGGAGTTTTAGGGCCAGTTACATTTTTTTTTATCACGACATCTTGCAAATTTATGAGATAAAAACTAATTTACGAGTTTACAACTCATAAATTTACGACTTAAAATCTCGTAAATTTACTAGGAAAAAGTCATAGATTAACAAGGAAACACCAAAGCTTTCCGTTTATCAAAGCCTAGCTTGAAGATGAAATAGATGGAGGCTTTTGTGAAGCTTTATTCCAGGATCTGTTTAAAAACTAAAGAGATTCAGAACCTCAAAAATCAGAATATTCTCAGTGGAGCCGGCTTTCCGGGGTTCGGTGTCGGTAAAGCGGAGTTTCATATGTAAAATAAGGAGCTCAGAGACACGTTTGGGTGTAGAGGACCGCTGCAGCCTTTATTCTCCTTTTCATTCACATAACCTGAAGTTCATCTGTCTCCTTACGTCATGAACCTGTCATCCCAACACCAATGTGGAAATAAACAGTGTTACATACGCCCCCTCCTCCAGATGAAACGTCCCGTTTCAACATAAAACAATAAAGAGAAATGAAAATAGTCTGTTATATTAGCATTAGAACGCTGAAAATCACAAAAAGTGCTTCTCCTCAGACGGAAGCGTCACACAGACAGAGATCTTGTCTTTGGAGGAAGGATTCAGGTGAACAGCTGCAGGGACACCGACTGCTTCAGTGAAGGGGGGGGGGGGGTGTCTAAGGGCAGGGATGCTAGTTTATCTTAGTCAGTTTGTTAGTTCATTTTAGTATTTTCCTATTGAATTCTATGTATTCATGATCCTTCTGATTTTATGTTTCACTCTTTCAATTACCGATACAAAGCACATCGAGACGACTGTTGTTGTGAATTTGGGCTATACAAATAAAATTGAATTCATCAACGGACTGCAGAGATCCTGCGAACCACTCATCAATGAATAAAACATTGATAAATCGTAAATCAAACTAATGAGCTTCTAAACATTTTGAACGTCATCAATAAACATTCAGCTCACCTGTTCAAGTAAGTGTAGTCGTTCTTGTTGCGGCAGGGGTAGTGATGGGACGAGCGACACCGGTACATCAGCACTGTGCGGAGAGCTCAAGAGGGAAACCTCGTGTCGGTGCGTGTTTTGCTTTAAGAAAGAATCACGTGACCGATACAGGAACTGTATCGTTTGGATGTGCCGCACCAAAGTGTGTTTATCAGGGAACAAACTGTATCAACATGTCCTGGGTTTGTCGGATGGAGTTTTGCTTGATCATGGATCGTCCTAGGAAGTTTTCCCCGGTGTGGAATAATTTTGATCTCGTGACGCCAAACAAGGTAAATCTTTTTCTCCTTTATATACTATTTATTACGGTGGCGCATTGCACTCACTGTATCAGTTTATCAAGTGAATGACCTGTGATACATATGATAGTCAGTTAAAGAGCCTTACAGTTGCTTTATTCATGTTATCATGTAATTATGAGATCCTAATCTCGTAATCATGAGATAGGCTGTCTATTTTTTTAACAAGTGAATGCAATGTTCTGGTAAGAGGTTTGAATTGTTTTCAAATAAATTAACTTTTTATGTTATTGTAGGTGAAGTGTTGGCTCTGCTCCACAGAGCTATCTTATGTCAATAAGAGCACTTCATCAATGATGAGTGAAGGAATTTATATTTTTGTGATCTTATTTCTTTTTAAGGTTTTTGTCTTATCATTTTATTTCAGCATGAGATTGTTTTCAGATCAAGTGTGGGAGCTCCCGGACTTTGAATTTCAAAGGGACATCCTGTCTCTTTTAACTGTGAGCTCCAGAACTCCCCCCCCCCCTGCAAGAGACACCTGGATGTTCCTAAGACCAAAGGATTGAGACTGACTCCTGTGGAGAAGGTTCTGGACGGGTGTTGAACTCCCATGGGGACACAGTTGGGGGTCGGACACGTGCATCTGCCAGAGTAAACCCCCCCTGGGACTTTTGAGTGCCAAATGGATGCTGGGACCTAATATGGACTGAGGGAGTGACCAGACCGTTCGCCAGCCAATCCAAGCATGCAGAAGGAGGAGTGAAGCGGCCATATTCCTTCCTGGAGGAGGGACTCTGACCACATGCTTAAAACAGCCATGCTTTGGAAAAAGCTGTGTCTCCAGTCTTACCTGCATGTAAATTCGGATTGTAAGCTCTTGCGTATTGCAGGCAAGGATTTTGGACACCCAGATTGATCTGTTTTATTTTTGTTTAGAGCTCTTTGTTAGGGAAATAAATTTTTGTTCATATTTTAAAAGAACGAATCCGTGGTTTACTTGTTTTCTCACTTTTTGAACACGCAAAGAAAGTATCTACAAAGCGACTAGATATTTTCCTCCTTCATCTTGGTGACCCTGATGTGATTTTTTTAAAAAAGTGAATAGTGATAAAAGTGATGGCAGGAAGCCGGCGGATTGGATCCGAATTATTGAGGATGTTTGAAGAGATCTCAGACTTTCGGCGAAAAGTCAGTGCACTTTCCTCCCGCGATTCTACCTTCCTGGAGGCCTCCCACACGGTAAGCTAGAGCCTGAATTCTGCGTATTGAATACGTTATTCAACTAGTGAATAACTCAAATTGTGGGAAAGTAGAATGTGTGAGCGGCATAGTGCACCATTGGTTTGTGGTTTATCCGTGTCCCTGGAAAAAGAACGGTCAAAATACGGAGAATTGATTATTTGCAAATTAAGCTACGGCATCTCGGTGCGCGTTAGCAAAAAACAGTTGACGATGTAAGCTAGCTCCGGCAGTTCGGTGCGCGTGAGCAAAGGAAAAAGAGTGAAGTGGGTTTGCGTCTGTGTTGGAGCCTTTGCGGCTGGATCCGCATAAAAAACAGTGTTTGGTTAAATAAATTCGTAGGTTGCGTCTGTTTCCTAGGTTGCCTCAAAGGCAAAAAACAGTGTTAGCATAGAAACTAATTTTGCGCGTATAGGATTTTCGGAAGAACCAGAAAGGCGGCGACCTTCACCAAATTATTTTTTACTGCGGAAAGAAACCACAGAAGGATTCAAAGTAACCATGGGGGCACCGGACCGGTGCATTGTACCTTGACGACAGACTTGAGACGCTGCAGACAGACGACTTGACTTGACAAAAGTGGTGCAAATGACTTGAATGTGAATGAATGGAATGAAAGGTATGTGATTATGGAGAGAATGAGATGAAAAAGTACTTGAAATCTGTGAATTTTAACTGTATTTTCCACATTTCCCTGTGTATTATCTGCTCTATGGACGCAGCCATCTTGTTCACAGCGTGTTTACGTCACATGGACCAATGACGGGACGTTTTAGTTGCTCTCGAATGTGTGTACGGCTTTGATTGGTTTTGTGTGTACCACGTGGTTAGCGTGACGGGGCCTTCGGACGGCCATGATTTGCTTTGTTCGTACCACGTGGTTAGCGAGTCGGCGTTCCTAGCAACCAACATGGCGGACCGGCGCTGAACTTTCACGAACAAATCTGGATAATTTTGGACAAAAGTTGCGGTACAATCATCGCGGGGATTGTCTTATTGGGCATGGACATGACCTCGGTTGTAAGACTACGATCAAAACAAATTTCGGTGGGCTTTTGGTTCGACGAAAATGATTTTTAAGGTAGTACCAGTACAATTAGTTTCTGTGTAAAATAATTCTGACATTTTTTTGGTTTTCTCATTTTAAATACACATCTCTAACTTGTTTGTATTTCATAATTACTGTGCTTTAGTTCAGCTTTGTCCAAAGAAGTATTATTGACATTTCTTATGCATATTTGGTGGTTTAGATCCGGACTTCCTTAAAAAGAATTTCTACGATGTTTACAATGTTTGATTTCGTTTGTCTGTTTGTTTTATTATTTCTCATATTACTTTGGATTGTTGTGAAGCAATTGTGTGAATGAGAACGAACGACTGGCGGTTTTGTTTGTTTGAATCATAATCCAGAGTATTTGAAAATTGTTATCAGAAATAGCTGAGAATAGAAAAGGACAGAGTAAGGATAGGGAAAAGTGTGGTTTCAGGATGTGCAATTATGGAAGGATGTGGAAAGTGTAGAGACAAGAAATGTAATGGAAAGGCAGTGTAGAAGGAAAATGACGTGCATGGAAAGTGGTGTAGGGATCTGTGAACACAGCAGACCTGTTTGTAAAAATCAGAAAGAGGCAGCAGAGAGGCAAGTAAGAACAGAACTAGAAAGTGGATTTGTTGGTGAAAGGAAGAGATTGTTGGAAGAAGACAAGAGGCAAGAGGATGGAAGGTCTCAGGAAAGTGCAGAAAATATGATGTTGCTATGATGAACAATGGTCTGTTGATAAAGTGTCATTTCTGTTAACTCTAAATAGGACCAGAACTGTTGTTTTCTTCTGAAAGTCACATCTTAAAGGAGGATGAGGGAGTCACACCGGGAGAGGAGTTGTCTGAGCAGGGCTTTGTTGCAGGCGTGAAGATTGGTTGAGACTGGTTGTGATCGAGAGAAAGGAATGAGGAGAGCTTTGATGTTCATGGAGTTTGAGTAAGTAATGGATTCAGGAATGGCTGCTAACAATTATTCTGAGCTCAGCAACAGCATTGAACAAAATGTTTTTGTTTCTTTTTATTTTTATTTTTTTAAATAAAAGGGCCTTGCATGACGTAGTAAGAGAAGTGTTTTAATTGTACGCAGGCAAAAGGAGTAATTATACAACATGATGACTCTCTATGTAAACCCCCCCCTTTTTTACCCCCTCTGAAGCAGTTCCCATCTGTGGCATGGAGGAAGATGCAGAATCTGTGGGTCGTGAATAGTGTTGTAAGTCAAAGAGCCCTTTGTGTGCCAGAAAATTCACACCTTGTTGAATTCTTTACGATCAGAAGCCACAGTAAACTGTGGTACTTGGTAATTAGTAATGCAGACTTCACCATTCCAGTACAATAGCAGCTAGTTTTGGTTTGCTTTTAACTTTGAAAGATAAAGATGTTACTACATTTTAGCACTTGTATGTTTTGCAGCTTTAAGGAAAGGTTTGGATTGTGAGATTTCAGATTTTAGCACTTCTAAAAATGTTTTGTAGGACAGCAAGTCCTTAATGGTAAGTTAAAACAATTAGTCTTTGTTTCTTGATTTAAAAGGGATTGATTAACTGATTTGCACCCATGGGGTTGGCGACAGTGAAAACTGAACACTAATACATTTTCTAAATCTTTGTCTCAAGCAGTAGATAGGAGAGAAAAAGCAGACCCCCCCAAACCCTCATAAATTTACACGCAGAACCCCCTCTGCTTCCAGTGGTGAGTGACAAAAGGCACAGAAGTTTATCCATCCCCCGCAGCTCTCTACCTTCACAGGAGGGGGCCGAGTCAGCAGTGACTGACCCCCAGAGCACATTTGGAGAAACAGGAGAAAGGGGGAGAGGTTGAGCAGCTGAAGAAAAACAATTCTTTACACTGCTGAAAGAATTCACACAGGATAAAAGGTGTTTTAAAAAAGAAAAGGAAACTAACATGAATTTTGACTTTTGATGCCCTCAGAGACAGCAGTAGTGACGTGTCATGCTCAGCCATTCGGAGGTACAAAGGCAGGATGACGGGTGGAAAAATCCTGGGAGCAGCAGGCCACCCAGGAGACCCCAACAGCGGTTGGAAAAGGCATCTATGGCGCTCTGAACCCTTGGGCATGTGACAGCCCACAACGAGGTGCCCAACAGCAGAATGCACAGACCGAGAGGCAGAGGGTCTGGAGGAAAAATGAACAGTACCCATGACCACTCCAAGCCCTCCTCCACCGTGGCGAGGACCACAGGGGCAAGTCGGACAATACCACTTGATTATGCAGGAGCCATTGTCTTTTCCAAGCTCAAAGGGAACCACTGATGAGTCTACTGGACACTCTACCTGCTCTGACAAATGAACAAATGACTCCTCAAAACCTGCAAAAGACCATCCGACTGACTTTTGACCAGATGGTGGAACATTCATGCGTGCATTCACCACACACGCCTGTGAATCTGTTGGGACGGGACAGTCTTGTCAAAACAGGAGACAGCAGACTGGAGGCCATGCCGCACACCACAGCCAACCCCCACTGCAGACATCTAAAGGGCCCTGAATTGCCAGGTGGTTTCGCTAATTTCAGGTTTGAAGCCTGGACCCCTGTCTTTGAAGCCTCCGAATGGTCTGACCTGTACACTCCATTACGACAGAGAGCATGATTAACAGTAAGAAGTATTTCAGCAAGTAGAAGACCACACGTGGCATTTGACCTACACTGACATATATTAGCCCCGAGGGCGAGCGGCTTATTGTGCATTCATACACTCACAAATGCAATGATACTAGCTGTCAGACACAGCTGTATCTCACATAGGATTAGACTAAGCAGGACATTAACAACACACTGGTAGAATTGTGTTTTTTCAGGTGTTCACTTTCCTCCCTCAATAAAATTGTACAGGTTAACCGTTCATCCAACGACAAATTCCTGAGTTCTGGACCATTTCTGCATTGTCAAACATCGCAGCAGACAGAAGACAGATCATGAAGATGCAGAGGTGCTGTTAAACACACTCTCTGATGCTTCATGCTCCACAGGTTCATTTATGTTGGTTCAAACTTCACTGTCCCCCCAGTGGTGATTCAGGTAATTGCAGGAGCACAGACTTCACTGTCCCCCCAGTGGTGATTCAGGTAATTGCAGGAGCGCAGACTTCACTCTCCCCCCAGTGGTGATTCAGGTAATTGCAGGATCACAGACTTCACTGTCCCCCCAGTGGTGATTCAGGTAATTGCAGGAGCGCAGGTTTCACTGTCCCCCTAGTGTTGATTCCGGTAACTGCAGGAGCACGACCTTTTAACAGTACCATAGGGTGAAGTATGCAGATGGAGTGATGGATGGAACTTTGACTGGTTTGTGGAACTCTGGTGTAGCATTCACATTCGTTTAGTGTCATCATTTTAGACTAATTTTGAAAGCAGATGGTAACTTTATCACATGGCTTATGATTTGAGGGCTGTTAATGACGTCACCATTACTCTAGGCCTACCCGTTCCTGACTTATACTGTATGCTGTCAACTTTTAGCCTCATAATGTGTGTTGTTCACTGCCAATGATTGAACAAGCGTTTTCTTTTGCATTCCATTAAATAAAAATAGCAGACATTTATTCGCATTTCAGTACAGATGAGTTACAAATTCTCCTGGCATTCTCGATCACTGTTTGAAGTCTCTCTAGGAGAGGGTTGTGTTTTGATGACTTGCTGCCAGCACCACCAACTGCTGAAACTTGCCTGCGAGTAATGAAAGATCTTCTGTTGCAGTTGTACGACTTTGGGTTTTGAAGTGTAACAGGAATTTGCACTTTAGCAGAAAGGAAGTTGCATTTTTAGGCAGAACAAAATCTTCAATGTTTGTGGAGCATAGAAAGTCTACTTTGTAGCATTATAACTGGAAATAGTTTGGACATTTGGTTTTTGGGTCTTTGTGAATATGATAAACACTTTCTTCTTTGTTTTATGGAACACATGGTCCCCCTTAAGTAGTTTCATTTCTTCACGTTAGTATCTTGCCTTCACAGGAACGTGGACAGAACACCTGTTCACCTTACCGGTGCACAAAGAATTCTTTGTTTTATGTTTTTAATTTCAGGTTCTTTTGTTTTATGTGTTTGTGCCTTATCTCTGTTTTAATCTACATTTTTTTTTCATTCCACTTATGTCCTGGGATTTTCTTCCCAGGCCAAGACAGGGAGGTGGAGGTGGAAAGAGGTCTCAGTGATTCTTTGAAGGAAATTGTGTTAAATTATTATTATTTCAGTTATCATCGTTTGTCTAGGAAGAGATTGACCTTTTTACCTTTCAGAGTTTTTGTGTGTCTGTTCATCTGGTTCTCTCATCCACAGCAAGGAGGAGAGTTGGAAATTGTATACTGTCCTGGAGTTAGAATCCACCAAATAGGTCATTAGACGACAGCCCCTAATAACATTTCTCTTTATTTTGAATTTGCATACTCCCACCTATGTTTTCCATGAAAACAGCACGAGGAGAAGCAGACCTTGGAGAGGAAAACGGGGTGGACATTTTCCACCACATATTGCTTCTCTTCTGCGCATGCGTAATTTTATTCTTGTCTCGTATCTCATTTTCTCATTGTTTTGTCTTTGTTGTTCTATTATTGTCTTTTGTTATTACTTTATTTTTTTTGCAGTTCCTAACCCAAATCAATATTCAGATCCACAGCAGACTCATCTTGGGGAGACACCCCAAGCTCTTTTGCAGCTGTTCTGTTGTATCACATGTGTCAGATTGAATAATTACCAGGCTTATGTAGAAGTCCATAGGGGGCCAGGTCCAAGCTTGCCAGAGCTTGTGGGACATGCAGAGGAGGACGTGAGTGGTCAAAGCCCTGAAT
Source organism: Oryzias curvinotus (assembly GCA_023969325.1). Taxonomy (NCBI): domain Eukaryota; kingdom Metazoa; phylum Chordata; class Actinopteri; order Beloniformes; family Adrianichthyidae; genus Oryzias; species Oryzias curvinotus. The sequence continues at coordinate 19,953,674 of CM043723.1, forward strand.
GACTTTTTGAATTTTGTTGCAATACTAACCAACTAACTAACTAATATTAACAGAATATTGCTATTCTTATTTGGCCAGTGTTTGACAAATCTATTTCTCTTTTGTCCCCTGTGTGATTTTGTTTTGTTTTAACATCTCCCCATTTCTCCCTTAATTCTAGGTGTTCTTTTTCTTACAGGAAGCGTTATTTTTATTGTCTTTATATTTTTACTTTTTAAATAATTTTAATTTGCATTTTTATGTTTTATTTCGAATTTACATTTTTGTATTCTCTTAATTTGATTCTACACTCATTGCATAAATCATCCACCTCGTTTAAAAATCCCAGATATTGATTGTGCTGCAGAATGTGAGGGCTTATGACCACAGCTGGACCTGCTGAAATGTTTAGTCATTGTATGATGTAGTATGTGTTTTTGTGTGACCTCACTTCATGAGGTCAAGACAGGGAACTGAAGGAATTTATATTTTTGTGATCTTATTTCTTTTAAGGTTTTTATCTTATCATTTTATTTCAGCATGAGATTGTTTTCAGATCAAGTGTGGGAGCTCCCGGACTTTGAATTTCAAAGGGACATCCTGTCTCTTTTAACTGTGAGCTCCAGAACTCCCCCCCCCCCCCCCCCTGCAAGAGACACCTGGATGTTCCTAAGACCAAAGGATTGAGACTGACTCCTGTGGAGAAGGTTCTGGACGGGTGTTGAACTCCCATGGGGACACAGTTGGGGGTCGGACATCTGCCAGAGTAAACCCCCCCTGGGACTTTTGAGCGCCAAATGGATGCTGGGACCTAATATGGACTGAGGGAGTGACCAGACCGTTCGCCAGCCAATCCAAGCATGCAGAAGGAGGAGTGAAGCGGCCATATTCCTTCCTGGAGGAGGGACTCTGACCACATGCTTAAAACAGCCATGCTTTGGAAAAAGCTGTGTCTCCAGACAACCTGCATGTAAATTCGGATTGTAAGCTCTTGCGTATTGCAGGCAAGGATTTTGGACACCCAGATCGATCTGTTTTATTTTTGTTTAGAGCTCTTTGTTAGGGAAATAAATTTTTGTTCATATTTTAAAAGAACGAATCCGTGGTTTACTTGTTTTCTCACTTTTTGAACACGCAAAGAAAGTATCTACAAAGCGACTAGATATTTTCCTCCTTCATGAGGCATTATAGAGCTCGGCATGGCAATGAAGAATTGGCAGATACTCGTGAGAGTACCCCAGGTATGATGAAATTCTGTCTAAAAAGTGTGCTAAAAAAAAAAACATGCATGCAAACAGACAGGCTCCAGGCCTGATATCGAACCTCCAACCCTCTTGCTTTGAGGCGACAGTGCTAACCACTACCCCACCATGTCGTCTTATGTCTGTTTGATATTGTTTGTAAAAATTACAGTCCTTTTATTAAGCTTTTGACAAAATAGTTCCTTTTGGCTTGCAGTTCTTAACAAGCAAGCAGTGGATGAGGCAGTGGTCCATATGATCATCAAAGACTGTCAGCCACTCAGCTTTGTTGAAAATGAGGGATTCAGGGAGCTCCTGAAGCTTATTGTACCCTCGTATGCTTTACCAAGCAGGAAGGTATGTTTAAAAATTTTATTACATGTTTGTACTAACTATATAACTATATTTTCTTGGTGTAACAGTATTTGTATGGTTATTTTCAGACCATCAAGGACTTGGTGAGCCAGAGATATGAGGAGGAAAAGGAGAAAACCAAAAAGGACCTCCAGAGTGCCGTTGCTGTTACTTTAACAACAGATATGTGGACGTCTATGAATATGGAGGCATATCTAGCTGTTACTGGCCACTATGTGGACAAAGAAAGCCATGAACTCCATTCATCAGTCTTGGCAGTGCAGCATTTTCCTCAGAAACACACAGCAGAAAACATCGCCACGGTTAAAAGGAGCCTCATGGAGGAGTGGGGCATAGCAGGAAAGGTCAGGTGTCTTATCACTGATGCAGCAGCAAACATGACTGCATGTGCTCGAATGCTGCAAGTACGCCATACCATTTGTATAGCCCATTCCCTACATTTAATTGTGAGAAAATCATGTGATCAAATCCCAACATTAACTGAAATACGCAACAGAACACGACACATTGTGGCATACCTTCGATCGAGCGTGACTGCTAAAGAGAAGCTCTCTCAAATACAGCAACAGCTGAAAACACCGGGCCATAAATTAATCAATGAGGTGCCAACACGATGGAACAGTACCTACCAAATGTTTGAGAGAATGACTGAGCAGAAGGAGGCAGTCTGGGTGTCACTGGCCTCATTAAAACCTGACATCACTCCACTGACTCCAGAAGAATGTCAGATCACTGAAGAGATGCTCAGGGTTCTTGCTCCTTTTGACCAAGCTACAAGAGAACTGTCTGAGGAAAAAAGGGTCTCTGGGTCGAAGGTCATTCCCATGATGAGAATGCTTCACATTGAGCTTCAACGTCAGGCCACAACAGTGACAAAAACAGCTGCTCAGCAACTGGCTGAAAACCTGAGGAAGCGGCTAACTGACGCTATTTGTGGCATGGAATCTCTCAGTGTGATGACTCTGGCAACTCTGTTAGATCCCAGATTTGTTATTTGTTTAAATGGATTTGTTAGTCAGCAAAAGGCAAGTGAAGCGGTGAAGAGACTGCAGTCAGAATGTGCAGAAGAAATGAGGACCCAAGAGAAGAAGAGCCTAGCTCTTCACATGGGTCAGAACCCAGTTCAGGTATGAAAATACATTTCTGTGGCACTTTGTGATATGATATATCATGTGATAATAAAGTAATGATTAACTATTTTTTAGGGCTCAATCTCTGGAAAACTTTAGTTATGGAGGTTGCAGAGACCCAGAAGACGAGGAACGCAACAACTGACTCCATTATTGAAGTCCAACGCTACCTGGCAGAAACAAACACACCCAGAAACCAAGATCCTTTGCAATGTTGGAAAAGGAACCAGGAAATATACACACATCTTCATCAACTTGCACTTAAAACTCTCTGCTCACCATCATCGTCTGTATCACGCGAAAGAGTATTTTCCAAGGCTGGGGAGCTGGTGTGTAAGAGGAGAAATCGCCTTGGAGTAAAGACACTCCAAATCTTTTGTTTCTCAATAAAAATTCATGAACTAATCACTTTTTTGTCTTTTATTTTCAACAGTTAAGTTGACAAATCTGCACATAAGTTAAAAATTGTAACTGAATTTTTACTCTAATTTGCCATATTTTACATACCAACTCAGTTTTAGCATTTACACGAACAAGGAATGTATTTACCTGCAAGGATTTGATAACTACTGCAGGGGTCACTATTGGGTGACCAACACAGTATCAACACAGTTTGTTTAGTGTGTCAATACACTCCTTGAGGTATCATCGTCCCATCACTAGGTCACGCAGAAGATGCATGGCAGTCTCAGTTTTGGAACGGAGTCAAGCAGTTTTTTTACCTCACTAAGTTCTTCTCGTTAATTTGCATATTTTCTTTATATTTATTCAGTTTTTCCCTTAAATTCACTGTGGATTATTGTTCATTTTTCAACCTGAAGAAAAGGAATTAAAGATTTTATTTTTATTTTTTTTGACTCTTTGGATTTTTATTGGATCGTTGGATAACGTGGAGAGCTGCAGGAGCGTCAAAACTGAGGACTTAACACTGGACCTATACAGGTGGGGTTCACCCTGACTGCGTCACCTGTCTGTTGCAGAGCCACACATTCACATTCACACCTATGAAGCATGTTTTTGGACGGAAACCGGAGAAAACCCACACGAGCACAAGGAGAACATCCAAACTCCACACAGAAAGAACCCGGCCGGGATTTGAACCATCTATGCTGCAAGAGTGCTAACCACTGCACCACCATGCAGCCAATTTTTTTTACCCCAATTCATTGATATAACTGTCATAGTTGTGAGGCGATGTTCATATTTATTTGTTTGACGCACTTTTGTCACAAAGGCAATTAAAAACAACCAATTGCCCCCATGAGGCTAATATTCAGCCATGCTCTCTTTTTAAACCCAAAGATTATTTCAAAACTTAATCTCTGAATCTTCATCAGGAAACAGGATTCTTGATAACGGATCTGCAAAACGGTTCAACAGGAAACTCTCCTTACCAGAAAGGATCATTTGACATTTGTGCTGTGCAGCAGCGGAGCTACTCTGCAGCTTGACTTCTCTTTTTTAGGGTTTAAGTTCTGCACCACATGGAAACGTGACAGAATGAGGAAGTTTTAGGTAGAGGAGAAAAAAGGGAGGTGGGGGTAAACATGGAGGACATGTGGGGATCGACACGAAGAGAGAAAACATGAAAAAAGTCACTTGGAGCTTAATGCTGTCAATGCCATCAACACTTAACAGGATATGTGCACAACCATGCACATCTACACACTCAAACGCACAAACAAGCGCACACCTTTGAAAATGAGGAATTGTTCTCAATCAACCTTCCTAGATAAATACAGGTTCAACAAGATGCAGAAAATGTGTTCTTTCAGAGTCAGATACACAAATATACAAAGTTAACATATTTGCGGCTCGGTGGTGCAGTGGGTAGCACTTTCGCCCCACAGCGAGTGATTGGCTGACTGCCACAGTGAGTTTTCTCCGGGAACTCCAGCTTTCTTCCACAGTCCAAAAACACGTTTTGTAGATGGGTTGATCATTTTCAAATTGTCCCTCTGTGTGATTTTGTGGCATTGGGACAGGCTGGGGCAACCCTGTGACCCCGAAGGGGTAAATGGTAAATGGATGGATGATTGTGTTTGATCTCTCTTATCAGCATTCTTAGGGTTATGTCACACTGAGGAAGAGTGTAAAATGTAGAATGGTTTAGTCCAAAAAACAGTAAGATGAACTACAGACAGACTGTACCGTAGACACACAGCACCAGGGGCAAACGCCTTTTCAGTGCCGCTTTATGTGAGGAAACATGTAACATACATGCAATAGTGAGGAAACGTAATCAAAATGTATGAAAACTTTGTAATAAAGCATTGCATTGAAACACACTGAATTAGCAGGAGGCCCTCAACCCAGTTTGCATTGGATTGCACAATTTGCAGTGAGGCTGAGCTTGATGCTGCAACAGGAAACACGCTAAACACAAAGATCTGGAGGATAAAATGATTGAAATGATTCAAATGTTTGTGGATGTCATGAAGGAAAAGTGAAAAACGTTTAGTTTTTCCACCTTTTTAAAAGAATTCTTTAAAACTGTAATAACTGTTATTATTTTCTTTGCTTGCCATCCTATAATGAACAAATCCAGAGCAGATGAAGGCAGTTTTTCTCTGCTCCTTTTATTTTGAAGCTGAATTAATTTGCTATAAACCACTTTTCTCTGATGTGGAGTGACGGCTCAACTCCAAGCTCCTTCCAGACTCCTGAGCTTCCTCCACCTTTCTAAGGTGACCAGAGTCTTCCTCAGAGGAAAGTCTTATTTTTTATATTTGATCACATCTTGGTTATACTCCTGAAGTTTCTTCTGGTAAAAGATATATCTTGCAATGTAAAGCTCTGAGCCACAAGTGTCAGAAAATTAAAACTTTAGAGATGCTCAGCAGCAACAAACACTGAGAAAATCATCCAAACTAGTGTCTTTGAGGGATGTTGTGAATAACAGGTTGTCAGAGTTAGAAAAAAAAAAAGTGAGAGCAGAAAGGCTGGGAGGGCGGGGCCAGAGCACTGGAGTGATAAGTAGAGGAGTACGGGAGGGGAGGACACACAGAGAGGACATGGAGCGTCCAGCTCTGCTGCTGTTTGTGGGTCTCTGCAGCTCAGGTAAAACTCTAATTCCATCCTCAGTCACTTTTACTTTTAGATCTGGGAGAAAGCAGTGGCGGCTGTTTGCATTCCTGCTGACTGCAGAAGAATCTGAGTTAGAAAATGTCACAGATGACACGCTGTTCCCCCCACGGGGGGCCCTCATGTTGAGGATGGGGTTGTGTCTGTACCAGGTTCAGTTTGGTCGTCGATGCACAATAAGGAGGATGAGACTCAACTCTGGTCACTGCGTCTTTAATTCTGCCTTTAAAACTGCAAAACAAAATAGCATCAGTGGACATCACAACTGCAGCTCTCAGCTCAGACTGCTCACTCCAACTGGAAAGGGAGGGGCAGTGGCTGCATGGTGAAGGCATGCAGCCACTGCGCAACAGGTGTGACACAAATTTTCTTATAAAATAATTGCAAGATTAACAAAATATTCATTTACATTAATGTGTTAACTCAAAATAAAATAATTTCAAAATTAAATAATCACTGTGAAATTTTGAGAATGTTCCTTATCAATTTGCTACATTTCCATGGAGATCATTCTTGTCTCTGTAGGTAGGGACCCTGAAAAAATGAAGAGGAGGATCAATTGAAAACGGCTGCAGCTAAATTCTGCTTGATATCAAACCAAAGTTTCCTCAAAAACAGTCCGGGTTTTTTGTGTTTTCTTCCATAAATAATATGGGACGGCTGTGTTGCAGATGTGTGTGTGTATGTGTGTGTGCGTGCGTGTGTGTGCATGTATATATTTATAACTGTATATATGTATATATGGATATGTAAAACTTAAATGAATTCAGTTGGTAACAAATAATTACAAGTACATTACAAGTAATTGAACTGAATTTGTTCAACCTAATTTCTTATGTCCATCCAACTCAATTGTTTATACAACGCAAATGTACATATTTATCTAACTAAATGTCATATTACTCCAATTCAATTAAATGTTTTTCCATCTTAATTTATTGTACTTTTTGCACATGTCTAAGTTTGATTTTGACATTTTTATATTAAAATAATGACACCGTGTGGATTTGCAAAATACAACATGACTCTGATTCTAACTTCAGTTCTTAGAACATCATGTGGCACTAGTGGTGCTAAATAAACTCATCACCCTCTCCGTCTTCTCACTCATGGTGCAGAAAGAATTTTCACCCAGACAGGCAGAGGGAATGGTATCCAACAATTCCTTGCGCTGCCAATCTAACAGCAGCACCAAAGTTACACCTACCATATTTTCACGACCATAGGGCGCACCGGGTCATTGGGCGCGGTCTCGGTCACGGGGCATTTTTCCGTCTTTGACACATACAAATGGCGCACCGGTTGTTAAGGCGCGCGCACGTTTAGAACCTCTGCGCTTCCAGAGTGAGTAAATAAAAAATTCAGTCTCTGTTCTTTAGAGGAAACCTTTTTTTTATTACTTTTCTTCCTAATTGAATAACACAAACTGAATGGTCGCTCATTTGCTCTTTTGTTTCCCTTCCTCCTTATCCTAAACAAGCGCTAAAGAAACACAGCACACACACAGAGGTGCGCCGCACGTTGGTCACGTCTCCTTTCAACATATGCGCTACAAAACGCTGCTGCTTTCAGCACATACACACACACACACACTCTCACACACAGGGCAGGCTTGCCCCAGTCTGTCTCTGCATTTCTCCTATGTGGTAGTGAAAACAGCAGCTTAAAGCAGTGGGCCAGCTCCTTTTCTGCTCATTCCTCCTGTACTGAAATGGTTGAGGGTTATGAGGTAGAAGGAGCATAGAAGGCTTTAAAATGTAGATAGTTGCACTGTCCGTCGACGATTAGCCACAGTCGTGAACCTCTCCTGGTTCCTCAACAGCTGGTTCCTGAATGTCCTCCAGGTGCGTTGACAACGCCGTACAAATGCTGCTGGACCAGACGTGGATGCCAACTGCTCCTGCTGAGGGAAGAGAGGGGGCTGGTATCCATAAGCAGCCTGGAACGGAGAGAACCCAGAGGAATTTACCAAGGAGTTATGAGCATACTCCACCAGAGTTAATTGAGTGGACCATGTACTGGGGTTGTTGGAACACATGGCACGCAGTGTTGTCTCAATGTCCTGGTTGCAGCGCTCTACCTGGCCGTTGGTCTGCGGATGGAAGCCTGAGCTCAGACTGACCCTGACCCCCAACAGCCTGCAGAACTCCCTCCAAAAACTAGACACGAATTGTGGACCTCTGTCGGACACAATGTCCTCCGGTAGGCCGTGCAGACGAAAGACGTGTCTAGACACAACGAAAGCAAGCTCTTTGGCTGAGGGAAGCTTCTGCAGAGGAACGGCGTGGACTAACTTGGAGAACCGGTCCACAATGGTCAGGATAACAGTTTTACCTCTGGAATTGGGGAGCCCGGTAATGAAGTCCATGGCTATATGGGACCAGGGTCGAGAAGGCACCGGTAGAGGCAGAAGTAATCCAGCTGGGGGTCTTCGTGGCACCTTCACACTGGCACAAACGGGACACGAAGAGACAAAAGCCCTAATGTCCGAGGACATGGAAGGCCACCAGAATCGTTGTGCCACCAAAAACGCAGTCCTAGTAGCTCCTGGGTGGCACGCCAGACGGGACGAGTGTCCCCATTTCAATACCTGGGGGCGGAGACTTGAAGGGACAAACAAACAACCAGCAGGGCATCCAGCAGGAACAGCAGACTCGTCTCTTACAGAACCCTTCACCTTGCGCTCCAAAGCCCAGCGGGTTGTTCCAAGCACAATGGCGTGAGGTAAAATGGGCCCACTCTCACGATCGATGACCTCCTCCTTTTGGTACTGACGAGAGAGAGCATCAGGCTTGAGGTTCTTGCTGCCAGGTCTGTAGGACAGGGAGAACTTGAACCTGTCAAAAAACAAGGTCCACCTGGCCTGTCGAGAGTTGAGTCGCTTTGCTGTGCGGATGTACTCCAGGTTCTTATGGTCAGTCCACACTACGAAGGGATGCACAGCCCCCTCTAGCCAATGACGCCACTCTTCAAGGGCCATCTTAACCACCAGTAGTTCTCTGTTCCCTATATCGTAGTTTCTCTCCGCAGGAGTGAGCTTGCAGGAGAAGTACGCGCAGGGATGGATTTTATTATCAGACGCTCTCTGTGACAAGACTGCTCCCACTCCTGAGTCAGATGCATCCACCTCCACAATGAATTGTTTGGAGGTGTCAGGCTGAACCAGAATGGGAGCTGTAGAGAAGCGTCTTTTGAGATCGGTAAACGCTTTGTTGGCCCCCTCATCCCAGACAAAACGTACCTTTCCAGAGGACAGCTTATGAAGAGGTGCAGCAACACCACTGAAGCCCCTAATGAAGCGCCTGTAGAAGTTGGCAAAACCCAGAAAACGTTGGAGCTGTTTTCTGCCAGTTGGGACAGGCCACTCCAAAACAGCTTGGACCTTGGAGTCATCCATTCGGACAGCGCCTGGAGTTACCACATGCCCGAGAAACTTAGTTTGAGTGGTGTGGAACTCGCACTTTTCAGCTTTACAGAAAAGCTGATTCTCCAGCAGGCGCTGTAGGACGGCTCTGACGTGCTGCACATGGACAACAGGGTCTGGTGAAAAAATCAAAATGTCATCCAAATAAACAAAAACAAACTTATTGATCATGTCCTTCAAAACATCGTTAATCAGTCTTTGGAAAACTGCAGGAGCGTTAGTTAACCCAAACGGCATGACAAGGTACTCAAAATGTCCTGTAGGGGTATTGAAGGCAGTCTTCCACTCGTCCCCCTCACGGATATGCACTAAATGATAAGTGCTACGGAGATCCAGCTTGGAAAAAATGTTAGCACCTCTTAGTAAATCAAAAGCTGTATGCATTAGAGGCAGGGGATAAGTGTTACGTACAGTGATGTTGTTTAGGCCTCTATAGTCAATGCATGGTCGTAAACCACCATCACGTTTTCCAACAAAGAAAAATCCCGCTCCTGCAGGAGAAGAGGAGGGGCGGATGATGCCAGCCTGTAGACTCTCTTGAAGGTACTGCTCCATAGACTCCTGCTCAGGAGGAGACAGAGGATAAATATGTCCTCTAGATGGTTGTGTCCCTGGAAGTAGGTCTATGGCACAGTCGTATGGACGGTGAGGTGGCAGAGACTTAGCCCGAATCTTGCAAAAAACTGCTCCTAAATCATGATAATCTGAGGGAACCTTGCTCAGGTCTGGAGGTGGAGTCAGAGAAGGAGAAACAGAAGAGCGCACAGTAGCAGCGTTTAAACAGTTCATCAAACAAAAGGGGCTCCAGGAGAGTACACCTCCAGAAACCCAGTCAATGTGGGGGGAGTGTTTGCAGAGCCAGGGAAACCCTAAAATAATAGAAGGTCTCATAGTCTGTACAGCCAGGAATGACATGAGTTCTGAGTGATTACCAGACACAGTAACTTTAACTGGAATTGTCTTAGCAGAACACTGGAGAATTGTTGACCCATTTATAGCATTGATCTGTAAATTAGGACTGAGAGGTTCGACTGGAATGTTCAGTTTATCCACAACCTCCTGAGAGATTAGGTCTCCATCAGATCCTGAGTCTATAAGAGTCTCAAACTCACCCTGCTTCGAAACTTGAGTCACCAGGATTCTGGTTGTAGGACGAGAAGGAGAGGCATAATTTAGTGATTGACTCACCAGATGCCCTCCTGCTTGAAACCTGGGTCTTTTTTGGCAATCTCTGATGTAGTGACCTGACTGCCCACAGTAAATACACAGGCCACTGGTCATACGTCTCCATCGCTCTGCTGAAGTTAGACGTCCTGATCCCAGTTGCCTGGACTCCAGTGAAGAAAGGGAATCCAATGTGCTGGATTGGAGTGGAGAAACACCCACAGGAAGCGGTGGACAAAAGCTAGTGGTGCAGCGTTGCTCTTGACTCCGTTCTTTCATCCTCCGATCGATGCGAACAGCGAGATTGATGAGCTCCTCCAGTTCCTCCGGAACCTTCCTCGCCGCCAGCTCGTCCTTGAGTACACTGGAGAGGCCATGATGAAAGACGTCCACCAGCACGTCATCCGACCAGTGAGTGCTGGCAGCCAGAGTCCTGAACTCCACAGCATAATCAGAGACGCTGCGTACTCCTTGCTGGAGGCGGAGGAGGTCCGAAGCGGCGGCACGGTGAGGTGTGGTTGGGTCAAACACCGTGAGGAGTTGGGCAGAAAATGCTCGAAAAGAGCGGCACAGCTCAGCTCCGCGTTCCCACTCTGCCAGCCCCCACCGCTTGGCTCGACCTGTCAAGAAACTCAGGGCGAAAGCCACTTTACTCTGCTCTGAGGGAAACTCGCAGGGATTAAAGTCAAAATGAAGGTGACAGGAGGTGAGAAACGCCCGGCAGTCCTCTGCAGAACCATCAAATGGCTCAGGGCGGTCCAGTCATGTCTGTCGGGGTGGAAGCGGGGGTGCGTGCTCCAGCCTGGAGAGACGGTCATGGAGCTGCTGCATTCCAGACAAACAGCTGCGCATGTCCTGGATCAACCTCTCCTCCTCAGCTGGAGAAAGAACCTCACCGGAATTACTCTGTCCTGCTGGGTCTGACATGGTCGCAGTGTAATGTTACGAGGAATCAAGATGACCCAAATGCAGGAACAGAGAGGCACGTGAAGTGAGGAGAATTATTTAATAAGACTCAGAAATCCTGTCCAATGAACCAAGCCAAGTAAACCAGGAACAAACAGAAACTACACTGCGACACAGACTGCTGAAACAGGTGAGCTTAAGTAATACAAGAAAACCAATTAACTAAATGCAAGCAGCTGTGCACACTCAGGAATGACAGGAGGAGAGGAGGAGTCCTCCAGGAGCCACAGCCAAACTACACACACAAACAAAGGGAAACTGACAAACTGTAACACGTACACCTCATCACTTTACTCTTTTCCACATTCACTCTCAACTTCCTTCTGTCGCACACCCTTCCAAAATCCTCAACCAGACGTGCCAAGCTCTCTTCTGTGTCGGCCACTAGTGTAGTATCATCCGCAAACAGCAACTGATTCACACTCCATTCGCTGCCGTCAGTATTCACCATGCTCACACCCGTACCCAACACCCTTTCATTCATCTCTTTTACCACACCATCCATGTACACGTTAAACAACCACGGAGACGTCACGCATCCCTGACGCAGACCAACCCTTCACAGGAAACCACTCACTCATGCTATTTCCCACTCTCACACACGCTCTACTGTTTCTATAAAAACTCTTCACAGCTTCCAACAAGCTACCATCAATACCATACATACTCAACACAACCCACAACGCCTCTCTATCAATCCTATCATACGCCTTCTCTAAATCCATGAATGCCCAAAACACCTCCCTCCCCTTAGCCAAAAACTTTTCACACACCTGTCTCACAACACACACCTGATCCACACACCCTCTACCTCTCCTGAAACCACACTGCTCTTCACCAATCATACACTCAGTCCCCTCCACTATTCTATTAATCAGCACTCTCCCATACACTTTGCCTACAACACTCAACAGACAAATACCCCTAAAACTACCACACTCATACTTATCACCCTTACCCTTGTACAGGGGAACCACACATGCACTCATCCAATCGAGCGGCACCTGCCCGTTTGCAAAACACACATTCAACAATCTTACTAACCACTCGATCACGATGGCTCCACCACACTTCAGGCATTCCACAGCACACCCATCCACACCTGCAGCCTTTCCTACTTTCAACTTTCCCACAGCTTGCTCAACTTCCTCTCCCGTGATCAACGCTTCATTCAACTCTCCCAACACATTCAGTCTACTTTCCCTTCCATCCATCCCAATCACAGCCTCCTGATCTTCCTCCACATTCAGCAGCCTCTCAAAATACTCCGCCCATCTTTTCTTTACTGCATTCCTCTCATTCAACATCCTTCCATCCTCTGTTTTCACTTTCTCCTCCCTCCCCGACACTCCCTTTCGCACCCTTTTCACCTCCTTCCAAAACATTTTCTTGTTCTCTTGAAAATTATCAGTCAACTGTCTGCCCCACCTTTCATCCGCAGCCACTCTTGCCTCACGCACAGCTCTCTTAACATCCCTTTTCTTCTCCTTATAACACTCATATGACTCCCTGTCCTTTCTCTGTAGCCATACTTCGTACACACATCTCTTCTCAGCTACAGCCAACCTTACATCCTCGCACCACCATTCACTTCCCTTTCTAACACCACCCCCAACACGTCTCAAACCACACACTTCCTCTGCACATCCAACCACTGCACTCTTGAACTGTTGCCATTCTTCCTCCACTCCAACAACCTTTTGCTCCTTCACCATATTCCACTTGCCACCTAATTCCTTCTGATACTCACACAGTCGTGAAAATACGGTACTTAATTGAATTAATTTGAATGAAAGTAAAATAACTGTCTGATAACTACGTGTTATTTTTAGGTTGACTGAACTAAACAAATGATTTATCTTTATTGAAGAAAATAATTAAGTTAGATCAAAGTAAAAATAGTTTATCTTTTCAATATCCATACATGTTCTTATCAAACTCTCATGGCGGAAAAAGTATTATCTGAGCTTCTTCATCCACTAAATCATCTTCAAATGGACACGCCATGCTGCTTCACCTCTCTGAAAACAAAATAACCTTCAACTAAACCTGCTCCAGACCAGGTTATGTTCAGAGCATGAGTTGCTATGGCAATTGACATACCCTGAAACATGAAAGCTGAGGATATCCACTTCCTTGGCCTCAAAACCTACTGTGGTAACTAGCATAACCAGCTTTCTGGAATACCCTCAGTTGGTAGTGTGTAACGTCTTTAAAAACAGATGAAAACCACAAGAAAATCACATCATGGACTGGGAAAAGGCCAAATTCTCCCACACTGAAGACAACAGACCCCACAAATGGGTCATGGAGGCGGTGGAGATACGAAAGCGAGCCCATACTTCCATGAACTGGGATGAGGGGGCCTTCCTGCTCTCTCATACCTGGAGCAACAATCAAAAAATGGACATCAAGGGGCAGAGTCACTTGTCAAAGTCTGACAGGTGACTCCACCCCAGTCACAACCATCTGTTTTAAAGACCTCACACACTACCAACTGATGACGACTCTGATGAAGGCGGAACTGATTCCGCTGAAACATGTAAGGTGGCAAACACAAACCTTGTCTGATAAAAAATAATTTAAGAACTCAGTTAACTTTTGTAGTCACAATGAACTTTATTGAATTAGAGTTTGAAAAGTGTTATGGAAATATTTACAAGTGAAACTATTCATCATCTAAAGCTGCTGAATCTTAATTGGGCTACCGGGGTTGCTGGAGCCTATCCCAGCTACTGAATGCAGGGTCAGGTCACCAGTCTGTTACAGGGCCACACAACCGGACATTCACACCTAATGGACAAGCTATGATCAATGAACCCATGAAGCGTGCTTTGGGACTGGGGAAGAAATGGGAGAAATCCCACACATGCACAAGTAGAACATGCAAACAATCCCCCCTGGGATTTGAACCATTTGGGAGGTTAGAGTGCTTCCCACTACACCACCATGCAACCCCCATGTAAATCAATTAAACACTTTAATTGTCGATTAAATTAAAGTGACGCAAAAGCTGTAAATGATAACTTTAAGTTTACAGTAAAAGCGACGCCAGAATCTCTAAGAACCACTCAGTGACAGTCCACAGTCAGACTTTTCTTCCCTTTGGTGGTTCACATGGGTTTCTCCTGGTACTCTGACATCCTCATTTTATGACCAAGTACTAATGTGAGTGTGTGTGTGGTGGTTTGGTGGGTGAACCATCCAGAGTGTACCTGCCTTTAACCAAACAGTGGCTGGGATAGGAACCAGCAACCCTGTGACCCCAAAAAAGATGATGGTAACTCAGAAAATGGATTCATGGAAACATAGAAAATACAAATAATATTTTGGAACAAAAAAGGAGCTTACAAATGTAAGAATCATTTTCATTACATTTTTATTTTCCCCTTTTTTGTGAAACCAGTCCCTTCCATCTTCTGAGCAAACACAATATCTGAGGGCGTCTAGAGTTGGACACATGGTACTGTTACAATCAGGAGCCTCAAGGGGCGTATTTGTATAAACCCCGTTTTGCATTTGAGGCTAAAACTATAACAATTAAGTGTCCACAGACACACTCATCCCCACACATACAAGTATTACAAACATGTTAGCACACATACATGTCAACACGTACACGATACAGGGCCCAACCAGAAGACAGTCCCCTCACCATGGTCCATGGTCCATGGTCAAGCCCAGGGTCCCATTCCCCCAAGGACCCCCCTAGCCCCGACCTGTGGCCTTCCACCTGCCAGGAAGGAGCGCACCAGGGAGAAGGGGCGATCTAGACTAGAATAGTACTCATGGACGGTCTTATCTCCCTTGTCATGGTGATGATAGGAAGAACACATGAAGGCAAGGACCAGAGCCAGCATCACAGACACATGAACCTCCCCAGCTCAGATCTGATGAGATCCCACACCTCCCTGTGTATTCAAGCCCAAATTCACAACAACAGTCGTCTCAATGGGCTTCGTACTGGTAATTGTAAGGTAAACATACAATCAAAAAGGATCATAAATGCATAGAATTCATTAAGATAATACTAAACTTTAACTAAACAGACTTAACTAAACTGGGCATCCCTGCCCTTCAACCCTCCTTGTCAGTAAGGAAAAACTCCTAAAAAATGGAATTCGCAAAAAACGAAGAATCCTCAGGGGTGTCCACAAGAAAGGAGGGATCCTCCCCCAGGACGGACAGGCGATGTACCAGAACTCTTAGAGACGAAATAACTTATTTAAACTCAAACTCAAACTTTATATATTTATATAGCGCCTTTCCTTTTGGTTAAAAACACAAAGCGCTTAACATAAAAACAGATAAAACAGTCATAATAAATGAAAGTTGTTAAAAACGGAAAACAAAGGAATATTACACAGAGAAGGGACCCCCCTCCCTAAAATCTTTACAAGGGCCGTCTCAGTACTGTGATTTGTCCTAAAACCAGACTGACACTTTTCAAGAACATTATGTTCATTTAAAAAATCATGTAATTGAATAAAAACAAGTTTTTCAATAAGTTTTCCTAAAAATGGTAAGTTGGATACAGGTCTGTAATTGTCCATAATATTTGGGTCTTAGTTACTCTTCTGGATTCTTACAGGCAGAGGTGAAAACCCCCGTCTGAAGAGAGCAGTTAGCTATATTAAAATCTCTGACTCAAAGAATTTATAAAACGTTTTCAAAAGAGAAGTGGGAATGGGGTCTAAAAGGCAGGTTGTAGTGTTTGCTTGGGAAAAAACTTGACCAAGAATCTCTGCATCAACCAGGACAAAACTCTCCAGTGTTTCCTCAGGTAAAGACAATGCCACTGACCTGCTAGGATTACTGTTATGTACCGGTTGAAGGTTTGATCTAATAGCATTGACTTTACTCCTGAAGTGGTCAGCAAAGTCCTCACATGCAGTTTGTGAGTGAGGCATGATGGATTTATTAAAATATTTGTTTAGTAAAAAATCAATAGTCTTAAAAAGAAACCGGGGGTTGTGTTTATTGTTTGTGATGAGATTTAAAAAATAAAGTGTCCTTGCCTGTTTAACAGCGTGGTTGTAGGTTTTTAGTTGATCCTTTAAAAAGTCATAGTCGACTGTTAAATTAGTTTTTCTAAATTTTTTCTCTGCTCTCCTGCAAATTCTCTTCAGATTTAAAATATCACCGTTTCTCCAAGGCATCTTCGGTTTATGTCAAAATTTTTGTTTTCATTGGAGCGGCTGAATCAATGGCAGACTTAAGTCTGTCATTAAAATCATCAGTCAGAGAATCGCAGCACAAAGGTCAAATCTGAGCAGGAGTTTGTTTTAAAATGTCAATAAAATTTTCTGCCACTTCAGGAGTTATATATCGCTTCGTCACAGTTCTCACAGAGGCCTCTTAAAACCAGTCACCTTAAAAAAAACACAATAATGATCTGACACAGCCAAGTCAACAACAGAGGACACACCAGCAGACAGGCCGTAGGTGATGACCAAGTCCAGGGTGTGTCGTCTGTTGTGAGTCGGCTGTGCCACATGCTGGGTAAAATCCATACTATTTAAAAGATTTAAAAACTCAGAGGCAAAAGGATCATTCGTGTTGTCAATATGAATTTAAAATCTCCAGTTATTAAAATCCTATTGTGCCTCAGAAGAATGACAGATACAAGTTCAGAAAAATCTTTTAAAAAACCAGAGGGAGGACTTGGTGGTCTGTAAACAGTCACTGCTAAAATAGGTGGGTTGCTGAACAGGAAGGAATGATGCTCAAATGAAGGATAATCAGTTAAAATAACGGTTTCAGTTTTTAAACCTTGTTGAGCAATTGATGCTGTTCCACCACCTCTCTTACCTTCCCTGAAAGAAAATAAAAATTTAAATCAGGTGGAGAGGCCTCAGTGAGAATAGCTGGAGCATCAGTACCAAGCCAGGTTTCAGTTAAAAACAAACCGCTCAAATCACGGTCAACAATCAGATCATTAATTATAAAAGACTTGTTAGAAAGAGATCTGATGTTAAAAACAGCCATGTTCAGTGTGGCAGGTGAAACCAGGGATTTTGCAGTTAATTTTGAGTCTGTATTTGGTGCTATGGGTATTGGATGGAGACATCTGACAGAAGGAATGGTTGACTTTGAATGTGAACATTTGTGATCTCTGCTCGTGATGTGTACTGGAATAAAGGATATGGAGGGAATGTGTGTGCTTTGGTTGAACTCTACAACTCTACAACTACATGTTTGAAAAGTCCAGCAAATGATCTTCATCCAGTTGGAGTTGGGGGACGGCTGGGGGCACGAGACGAGCCGGAGATAGGATCCATAGCCAGGTGTAGGAGCAGTAGTAGAGGCAAGCCAGAGACGAGGTACACTGTCAAGTACTGGAGCACAGGCGAGCCAACTGGAATCTGGAGGCACTTTGACTCCTTAGGAGGAGAGTGGGAAAGAGGGACAGTACATGAATCGCACTGCACCAAACAGAGGCATGGAGAACTAAATGATAAATAATCATCAAGAATAGTGAGAAAAACCTGTATCACGTACGGGTAATCCTTTGTATGGCATCCTTTCGCCCAGACTTGAGGTTTGTAAGGTGTGAGTACTGCCTCCTTACTGACTGAGTATAAATGTCAACACACACGAGGTGTGAACGTGATCCATAAGTGCCCGTAGGACGCCCACTGGATGTCCACATGAACCACACCGTGATTGTGTAATTTCCTCATTTCTAACAGTCAGGCTGCAGCGCAAATCACGTGTCAAGTGTCACATGTTTCACGTGTATCACTTGAACAACACTAACAGGCTCCTTGTGCAGTCTGCAGGATTTGGGAGGATGAAAACATGAAAATCTGGCACTGCTGTTTGACACGCCTGTGTCTCACCTACTTTCCCCTTACTCACCCTTTCGTGTTGTATAAGTGTTCACTACGACCTGTCCCCTGTAGCAGAAAAAATATGTGCATGAACATTTTCTCTTTACGGGTTCGCTAAGCGGTCTACCACCTCAATATTTTGTGTTGGTCTCCTGCGTACCCTGTACAGGTTTGACCATTTTTCACCTGCAGACAGCCCATATCCACCAGTATTGCTATGTACACACCATTATGCACGGGTTCTTGAATGCACTTTTAGCATAGGTGTTCACACGTGACCGTCGCTACCCAATACTAGTGTCTACCGACAGTGGATGAGTCTGGTGTGATATGTAAACCGGGTAAATCTTGTTCCAGGCTATTTTTTTTCTTTCACAGCTCTATTCCAATATATGAAAGACTTTGTGTCATGTTATCAATTCCAGCTGGAAACAAACCATAATTATTAATTTCTCCTTCGTGAATTATAAGGGATCATCCTTATGTTACGATGGCCGGGAGGTACAACACACCTTTACATTTAAGATACAACAACAACAACAAATACCAGTACAAATAAACAAAAACTGAAACACAACAGCAAATCACGGAACATATTACTGAGTGCTGAAACACGAAAAAAAACCTGTTACAAATGACCAAATCCAAAAACATAGCAACAAAAGCAGAGACAAGGCTTTAAACAGAAAGATACATAAATATCAGGTGTGTTTATCCAATAAGGAGCTTCAATGGCAGGTTGGTTGGAAAACATGTAGGACACCGGCCCTCCAGGCCTGGATTTGGGGACTGCTGACATAGACTAATTACTAGAAGTGGACACTTAAACGCGCCTTTCTTAGGACTATGTAAACGCAGCTTTAGAGCATCTGTGACTAAGGCTTAATGAGATTCTCACCATCATTCAGTGATAGTTGTAGATTTCAGTGTGGACATGTGACATGTTGTAGAAAGTTGACTGATCTTCTTCACGCTCTCTCTCTGGTTTCTCTGCAGGACTGTGGGCTGAACACACAACAGGTCAATGAGACAAACTGACCAAAACACAATCTGCTGTGGGTTGTGCTGAAGTCCCACTGCTTCATGGTATTTCTGTGTCTGTGCTCAGTAGGTCCAATAGAATTCAGGTTGGTAGGAACAGACAGTCGCTGTGCTGGTGGACTGCAGAGCAGGATCCAGGGATCCGAGTGGGATGACGAATGGGAAATAGTCGGGGACCTGAATATGGGAGCCAGTGTTTGCAGAAAACTGGATTGTGGTTCTGTGGTGTCAGTCAGAGTAACAACAGACATTCTGAATATAACTTGTTCAGGTGAGTTTATTAGTGTGTCTCTCTGTGACTTTAAGGAAGAAGAACAAATTTTATGACAACAATAAAGCACTTAAACACTTCAGTTCCACCCTGCGACAGACTGGCGACCTGTCCAGGGCATCCCCTGCCTTTGCCCAAGTGGCCGGGATAGGCTACGGCAGCCCTGTGACCCCGAAAGGGAATAAACGGTATGGAAAATGAATGAACACTTCAGTTCCATCCAGGAAAGTCAATGGACTGACAATTACCACAGACCCCACATGAGAGAGACCATCCTCTGAATGAGCAGCAAAGATGGACGGACAGACAATATTATTTACAGTAGATAGTTTAGATTTCAGATAGGAAAGATTGTCCCACAATGGGGAAATTCTGTTATCTGCTGCAGTAAAAAAAAAAAAACATCCAGGAATTACAGCAGCAAAAGTGACATTTACCAAAAGATAAAGTGATCTTCAGTGTATTTAGAGAAATAACATTGTAAATAAAAACAAAGAACACCAACAAAATACAAAAGAAACATCCGTTAAGGAACAGAACCAACTGAAAACAACAACTGCAGCAATAAGCAAACAAATAATTGTGGACCTGTGGGTCTGTAGTGTGTCACTTTAACACGGTGTTGTACAGTCTGATGGCTGTGGGGAGGAAGGACCTGTGGTAGCTCCTTCTTGCACCGTGGGGGCAACAGTCTGGTGCTGAAGGAGCTGCTCAGCGCCTCGACAGTTTGGTGCAGGGGGTGGGAGGGGCTATCCATGATGGATGTTAGCTTAGCCAACATTTTCCTGTTCGCCACCTCCTCCATGGACTCTAGTGAGCAGCCAAGGACAGAGTTGGCCTTCCAGCTTGTTCAGCCTCTTCATGTCTCTGTCTGTACCATAAAGGACCACTGAGGCCACCACAGAGTCATAAACGGTCCTCAGCAGCTGTCTGCACACACCAAAAGACCTCAATCTCCTTAGCAGGTGGAGGCGACTCTGACCCCTCCTGTACAGAGCATCTGTGTTGTTGGACCAGTCAAGTCTGTTGTTCAGGTGAACGCCCAGGTATTTAAAAGTGTCCACAACCTCAATGTCTGAACCCTGGGTGTTTAACAGTGAGTGTGGTGGTGAGGATCTCCTGAAATCCAGGACCAGCTTCTTTGTCTTACTGGTGTTTAGCAGCAGGTGGTTAACTTCACACCAGCCCACAAAGTCAGAGATGACCCCCCTGTACTCCTGCTCGCCCCCCCGATACACAGCACTGTCATCTGAGAACTTCTACAGGTGACAGTGGTGGGAGTCGTAGGTGAAGTCTGATGTGTTCAGGGTGAACAGGAATGGGGAGAGCACAGTCCCTTGAGGTGCCCCTGTGCTGCAGACCCCCACATCAGACACACAGTCACGCAGCCTCACAAACTGTGGCCTGTCTGTGAGGTAGCTGATGGTCCAAGCAGTGAAATGTTGGTCCACGCCTTCAACCTCCAGCTGATCTGCTCTTCATCTTTTCCAGACTCTGTCAGTCTGGAGAACGGATCCAGTCGGTGTTCAGGCAGGCTGGAGGTGAAGTCCAACAACTCGTGGTCCTCCGTGTGTGAAGATGACTTTGACCTGCTGGATGCAGAGGTGGTCTGTAGGGAGCTGGGCTGTGGGGCTCCTTCAGTCCTCCAGGGGGCGCTCTATGGAGAAGCAGAGGCTCAGATATTGACCAGAGAGTTTCTCTGTGAAGGTCATGAGTCTGTTCTTCTGGACTGTGGAAGTTCATGGAGGAAAACAAAAGCCTGTCCACGTGACAAAGCTGTTGGACTCACCTGCTCAGGTAAAGCTGCCACTTAGTGAATGTAGGTGTGTTTCTGTAACATGTTCAATCTCACTGGGAGCTGATGTATCAATAAGCACAGACGGAACTTTTTGTGACATTTACGCCACTATAGAAATGTCTAGAACACCTGTGCAGGTACATCAATCAGTAAAAGTTTGATTGAAAGTCATCTCAAGCTCTGTTTGCACCGGGCATGTGACCCATGTTCACTCAGTGATCATTACCAAATCCAAGTCTCTGATTGGTCAAGGTGTGAGCTTGTTGCAACGTGCGTTCAAAGGTTGTGCGTTTTGTTCATGGAGCCTCATACAAACTTGCTTAGCTATGCGTGAACGTGAGAGTTTTGAACTAGATGCCCAAAATGCATGTTTACATTGACTTTTCATTGGAAGTGACTGCTTCAATGCGTGTTACTGAGGGCGATGTTAACGGAGCTTTAGGGAAGTGGACGAGTAGAAAGAAGCTCCTTTTCACTTTCACAAACCAGCAGTTTTTGCACTTCCTTGTGTGCTAGCAAGACCGCATTTGCTACAGATTTGAGGTCACATCTTGACCTGGTTTTGTTTCCATGTTTCTCAAACAATCTTTGATTTCTTGGGTTCTTTCAGATCCTGCTACTGTGAGACTGATGGGATCGAGTCGTTGTTCTGGTGAACTCCAGGTGAAAATCGGAAGAGAATGGAGAGCTGTTGATGCCCGTAGATTTATAAGAACAGAGACAACATTAGCATTTGTGTGCAAGAACCTGAAGTGTGGACCCCACGTTTCATCGACAACTAAACAACTTCCAAGAGAAAAGCTGGTTTTCCAGATGAGTTATTACTGCTTTCATAAATTTCCACTAAATACTGTGGAATGTGTGCATGTAGATAAAATGAGCACCCAGACGATGGAAATCACCTGCTTAGGTAACAAACTTTCTGATGCCGACTGTATGTACGTCTCTGTCAGTTTGTGATGCGTCATTGAGTCGATCTTAAGTCATTTTTTTTGTAACCTGAGATGTTTGAGTCCAGAGAATTTAAATATTCATCATTGTGAACCGTTCTAAACTTGGTCTTCTCTTCTGGATCCACAGACTCTGTCAGGCTGGAGAACGGATCCAGTCGGTGTTCAGGCAGGCTGGAGGTGAAGTCCAACAACTTGTGGTCCTCCGTGTGTGAAGATGACTTTGACCTGCTGGATGCAGAGGTGGTCTGTAGGGAGCTGGGCTGTGGGGCTCCATCAGTCCTCCAGGGGGCGCTCTATGGAGAAGCAGAAGCTCAGATATTGACCAGAGAGTTTCTCTGTGAAGGTCATGAGTCTGTTCTTCTGGACTGTGGAAGTTCATGGAGGAAAACAAAAGCCTGTCCACCTGATAAAGCTGTTGGACTCACCTGCTCAGGTAAAGCTGCCACTTAGTGAATGTAGGTGTGTTTCTGTAACATGTTCAATCTCACTGGGAGCTGATGTATCAATAAGCACAGACGGAACTTTTTGTTACATTTACGCCACTATAGAAATGTCTAGAACACCTGTGCAGGTACATTAATCAGTAAAAGTTTGATTGAAAGTCATCTCAAGCTCTGTTTGCACCGGGCATGTGACCCATATTCACTCACTGGTCATTACCAAATCCAAGTCTCTGTTTGGTCAAAATGTGAGCTGGTTGCAACGTGTGTTCAAAGGTCGCGCCTTTTGTTTATGGAGTCTCTAAAAACGGTCATACAAACTTGCTTAGCTATGCGTGAACGTGAGAGTTTTGAACTCAAAGCCCGAAATGCACGTTTACATTGACTTTTCATTGGAAGTCTCTGCTTCAATGCGTGTTACTGAGGCCGATGTTAACGGAGCTTTATCGAAGTTGACAAGTAAGAAGAAGCTCCTTCCACTTTCACAAACCAGCAGTTTTTGCACTTCCTTGTGTGTTAGCAAGACAGCATTTGCTACAGATTTGAGGTCACATCTTGACCTGGTTCTGTTTCCATGTTTCTCAAACAATCTTTGATTTCTTGGCTTCTTTCAGATCCTGCTACTGTGAGACTGATGGGATCGAGTCGTTGTTCTGGTGAACTCCAGGTGAAAATTGGAAGAGAATGGAGAGCTGTTGATTTCATTGGATTTCCAAGAACAGACAAAACATTTGCATTTGTGTGCAAGAACCTGAAGTGTGGATCCCACGTTTCATTGACAACTAAAAAACTTCCAAGAGAAAAGCCGGTTTTCCGAATGAGTTATTACTGCTTTCATAAATTTCCACTAAATATAGAGGAATGCATGTATGAAGATACAATAAGCACCCAGACGATGGAAATCACCTGCTTAGGTAACAAATCTTCTGATGCCGACTGTATGTATGTCTCACTGTCAGTTTGTGATGAGTCACTAAATTGCTCTTAAGTCTTTTTTTTTAGTAACCTGAGATGTTTGAGTCCCGAGAATTTAAATATTCATCATTGTGAACCGTTCTAAACTTGGTCTTCTCTTCTGGATCCACAGACTCTGTCAGGCTGGAGAACGGATCCAGTCGGTGTTCAGGCAGGCTGGAGGTGAAGTCCAACAACTCGTGGTCCTCCGTGTGTGAAGATGACTTTGACCTGCTGGATGCAGAGGTGGTCTGTAGGGAGCTGGGCTGTGGGGCTCCATCAGTCCTCCAGGGGGCGCTCTATGGAGAAGCAGAAGCTCAGATATTGACCAGAGAGTTTCTCTGTGAAGGTCATGAGTCTGTTCTTCTGGACTGTGGAAGTTCATGGAGGAAAACAAAAGCCTGTCCACCTGACAAAGCTGTTGGACTCACCTGCTCAGGTAAAGCTGCCACTTAGTGAATGTAGGTGTGTTTATGTAACATGTTCAATCTCACTGGGAGCTGATGTATCAATAAGCACAGACGGAACTTTTTGTGACATTTACACCACTATAGAAATGTCTAGAACACCTGTGCAGGTACATCAATCAGTAAAAGTTTGATTGAAAGTCATCTCAAGCTCTGTTTGCACCGGGCATGTGACCCATATTCACTCAGTGATCATTACCAAATCCAAGTCTCTGATTGCACATTTGTTTCTGAGGCTGATGTTCACGGAGCTTTAGGGAAGTGGATGGGTGGAGTGTTACGCCCCTTTTCTGGTGTAAAGGTGCATAAGGAGCATAACATAAAAGTCACAATTGTTGCCCGTTTTAAATGAATAACAAAAAAACAAATAATTGTCTTAAAACAAATATAAAAAATTTATTTACAAATGAATGACAACCAACAAGAACTTAAAGTGAAGCAAAAAGACTTCAGGGTGAATCAAGGCCAAAATAACCAACAAAACCCATCCAACTGAAATCTGTTTTCTTACCTGCACTAAAAGAAAAGGGAAAACAAAGATAAACACTAATTTGCCTGGACTAACATGAACAGGAGAAAAAGATTACTAAAGAAAAATGTGAGTTCCCCCTACGGCCTCACTTAAACAAAACTAGACCAAACAAAACTACAGAGTGGGCCTAAACACAAAAAACCACAAAGATTTACAAAGTGCAAAACAAAACAAATGGAGAAGAGGGCCAAGCTGCAGTGGAGACCGGTTGCAGCCAAGCGCCCTTCTCCCAGGTTGGAGGTCCAAGTGGTGTTTTTAAAGGCTAACTCCATCAGCCTCCAGGTCAGATCTTGACCTGGTTCTGTTTCCATGTTTCTTAAACAATCTTTGATTTTGTGGGTTCATTTCGTAAAATGGAGGGAAGCTCCTTCCACTTTCACAAACCTGCAGTTTTTGCACTTCCTTGTGTGCTAGCAAGACAGCATTTGCTACAGATTTGAGGTCACATCTTGACCTGGTTTTGTTTCCATGTTTCTCAAACCCACCCTTGATTTCTTGGGTTCTTTTAGATCCTGCTACTGTGAGACTGATGGGATCGAGTCGTTGTTCTGGTGAACTCCAGGTGAAAAGCGGAAGAGAATGGAGAGCTGTTGATGCCCAGATATTTCTAAGAACAGAGACAGCATTAGCATTTCTGTGCAAGAAGCAGAAGTGTGGACCCCATTTTTCATCAACAACTAAACAACTTCTTAGAGAAAAGCTGGTTTTCCAGATGAGTTATTACTGCTTTCATACATTTCCACTAAATATGGAGGAATGTGTGTATGAAGATACAATGAGCAACTACACGATGGAAATCACCTGCTTAGGTAACAAACTTTCTGATGCCGACTGTATGTATGTCTCACTGTCAGTTTGTGATGAGTCATTGAGTCGATCTTAAGACGTTTTTTTTAGTGACCTGAGATGTTTGAGTCCAGAGAATTTAAATATTCATCATTGTGAACCGTTCTAAACTTGGTCTTCTCTTCTGGATCCACAGACTCTGTCAGGCTGGAGAACGGATCCAGTCGGTGTTCAGGCAGGCTGGAGGTGAAGTCCAACAACTTGTGGTCCTCCGTGTGTGAAGATGACTTTGACCTGCTGGATGCAGAGGTGGTCTGTAGGGAGCTGGGCTGTGGGGCTCCTTCAGTCCTCCAGGGGGCGCTCTATGGAGAAGCAGAGGCTCCAAAGTGGAACAAAGAGTTTCTCTGTGAAGGTCATGAGTCTGTTCTTCTGGACTGCGGAAGTTCATGGAGGAAAACAAAAGCCTGTCCACCTGACAAAGCTGTTGGACTCACCTGCTCAGGTAAAGCTGCCACTTAGTGAATGTAGGCGTGTTTCTGTAACATGTTCAATCTCACTGGGAGCTGATGTATCAATAAGCACAGACGGAACATTTTGTGACATTTATGCCACTATAGAAATGTCTAGAACACCTGTGGTGGACTTACTCATGGCCCCTCGCAGCCATGCGGAGAAGCTCCCCAACATTGTTTACACACGCTATCAGCTCTTGGCCCTAAAAAGACCACCTACCTCCATGGTCAGATAGAAGCCTTACTACCAGAGGAGCTGAGGAGGAGACGACGAGGATTCAAGGCTGGAGTTAAACGACGGATGAAGAAGAGGCGTTTTAAACCCTGCGTCTCCGTGATCATCACCAGGAACGTCAGATCCCTACCTAACAAGATGGATGGACACAGCAGGAGTATCAAGAGGCCAGTATCATGTGTTCCACTAATACATGGCTTCACGAACTGATACTGAACTCTAACGTGACGATCGCTGGTTTCCACATGGTGCGAGTGGACCGAGACACCATCACGAGTGGCAAGAAGAAAGGAGGGGGGGCTCGCTTTATGCGTAAACAACAAGTGGTGCAAACCGGAGCACATCCACATCAAGGAGCGTGTGTGTAATCCCAAAATGGAGCTTTTCTCCATCGGACGTCGCCCATACTACTTGCCACGGGAATTTACAAACGTGATCACCATCACGCCAAAGCAGATGCAGCCTGTGACTTCATCACTCGGTCACTGCTGACCTGCAAACTAAACACCCTGATGCCTTCATCTTCATCACAGGGGATTTTAATCATGCCTGTCTCTCCTCCACTCTCCCTACATTCAATCAGTATGTCCAGTGTACAACAAGGGACAATAAGACTTTGGACTTACTGTATGCTAATGTCACCAATGCATACACATTCACTGCATTGCCCCCACTGGGAAAGTCTGACCACAACCTCATCCTCCTCTCCCCATCATACACACCTGTGGTTAAACAGCAACCAGTTACCGAGAAGACTGTTACAAAATGCATGAGTGATTGCGTAGGGCAGGGGTTGGAAGGAAGCTCCTTCCACTTTCACAAACCTGCAGTTTTTGCACTTCCTTGTGTGCTAGAAAGCATTTGCTACAGATTTAAGGTCAGATCTTGACCTGGTTTTGTTTCCATGTTTCTCAACAATCTTTGATTTCTTGGGTTCTTTCAGATCCTGCTACTATGAGACTGATGGGATCAAGTCGTTGTTCTGGTGAACTCCAGGTGAAAGTTGGAAGAGAATGGAGGGCTGTTGATTACTGGGGATTTCAAAGAACAGAGACAACATTTGCATTTGTGTGCAAGAAGCTGAAGTGTGGATCCTACGTTTCATCGACAACTAAACAACTTCTTAGAGAAAAGCCAGTTTATCAGATGAGTTTTCTCTGTTATAAATTTCAACTAAATATAAAGGAATGTGTGTATGAAGATGCAATGAGCAACCAGACGATGGAAATCACCTGCTTAGGTAACAAACTTTCTGATGCCGACTGTATGTATGTCTCACTGTCAGTTTGTGATGAGTCATTGAGTCGATCTTAAGACTTTTTTTTTTTGTAACCTGAGATGTTTGTGTCCAGAGAATTGAAATATTCATCATTGTGAACCGTTCTAAACTTGGTCTTCTCTTCTGGATCCACAGACTCTGTCAGGCTGGAGAACGGATCCAGTCGGTGTTCAGGCAGGCTGGAGGTGAAGTCCAACAACTCGTGGTCCTCCGTGTGTGAAGATGACTTTGACCTGCTGGATGCAGAGGTGGTCTGTAGGGAGCTGGGCTGTGGGGCTCCTTCAGTCCTCCAGGGGGCGCTCTATGGAGAAGCAGAGGCTCCAAAGTGGAACAAAGAGTTTCTCTGTGAAGGTCATGAGTCTGTTCTCCTGGACTGCAACCACGCCAGACTAGAGAGAAGCTGCTTAGCGGACAAAGTTGTTGACCTCACCTGTTCAGGTGGAGGAGGAGCCACAGCTTTAAAACTGGTGACACGTGTGATCATTTATCAATAACGTATCTGTTTGTGCCTCTATGAAGGAATCATCCGCTTGGAGGGAGGCGTCAGTCACTGTGCTGGAACACTGGAGCTGTTTTACGGTGGAGAATGGGGACCAGTAGCTGCTTCTAACTGGAGCCGGGACTCCGCCTCTGCAGTGTGCGCTCAGCTGGGTTGTGGTTCTGCTCTGTCTTCTAGAAGCAAAGACAACTTTCTAAACAGATCTGTGTGGTGGATCCAACCTCCGTGTGACCTATCACTGGAAGACTGTAATATAATGCATTGGGTTGATCACAGCGAATCTACTCTTGAAATATTATGTTCAGGTAAAACCAAACAACAACGTCATTATTTTACTGGTCACGTCCCATTTTGCTGCAACACTCTGTAATTCTAGAATTTACTGATCCAGATCAGCTCCAAGTGTGTCAGAAAAGATGAAAACCAGTGAGGTAGACCTTCAGAAAATAGATTGACTGGGCCTAAGAACTTTATTTTGAAAGTAAATAGGAAGTTGTGGGTACAGATACCAACAAATTCTCCTTTTTTCATTTCGTTTAACATGATAACTCCGACACCCAGGTTTTGTTTAATATACCTTTTTTTTTTTAGAAAATGAGAAACATTTAGTCTCCGTAGGTGAACACAGTCCATTAGGAGATTAATAAAAACATTAGGATTATTTTTCCAAGAAACAGTTCAAATTTCTGAAGAATCAAATATCCAATTTGACTCAGCAGAAATCCTCTGTTTCAGTCTCTGTGGTCGGTTTGATGATCCGTTGGTGTGTTGTCTCGGTGGGTTTGATGGCGATGATCCTCGTCACCTGCTTCTACGCCACGGTACTGAACACACAAATACAGGACCTGAAGTTCTTTTATAGTTACGGTGAATTGTTGTCTTTTAGACCAGCAGAAAACCAGACAGAGAACATGAGAGGAACCGAGACGATCCTGATGGTTCTGGATCTGGAGGCTGCACAGAGGAGAGGACTGCAGTGTGAAGGAAAGAATGAACAGCTGTAAAACTCTGCATTAGATTTCAATATGTTCCAGAAACGTCAATATCAATATTAACATTTTACCCCAAACAATATTTAAGATAAAACTAATGAGAAAAGTAGCTTGTTTGAAGAAAATGTCATTGTCATTCTTGATCATGCAATCCTAATTTTGTACTCAGAGAATGAGGTGAGCGTTAGATGCAGATGTTGTACAAAAGCTGGGAAGTAAAAAGCGCTTTCATACACCAGATTCATGCTTGAAAAGTTGGAGCAAATTATTTTGGAATGATACCTGCTTTATTGTTGATAACTCACTCCAGTTTTAATGGGTCACGTTCAGAAATCCTAGAAAAGAAAAAGGAGAAAAAGAAAAGTTTCTATGTTTTAAACGCACTAGAAGGAATTTAAGTTATATTCAAGCTAAAATGCAAGTTACAGGTCAACTGGTTGGAAACTAGCACCGTATTCGAATTCCTTCTCTACTCACTACTTGGTTCACCAAATTGGGCATTTGCTTTGACTGAATATGAGAACTGGACTGAGTGGTCCCTCCCCCTCTGGTGTTGATGCCTCGATAGATCCCGTGGTGCCCACTTCGACACAGTCCGTTCGAAATCTTTGATTGAAAGCGGACTCAGGGGAATCTGTCAGAGGCAGAGGTGTAGACTTTCAACAAGCGTGGTGAGAGTGGTTGCCATAGAAATGTTGACTTAGACCAATAACTGTTTACTGAAGATGGCGTCTGAATTGGGGAAAATGGCGACTTCATTTCACTGGAGGTGGTAGTAAGCTGTTTTTCATGGGTGACATCACACCGGCTCAGTCCAGTTCTTTCGTACAGTCAATGGGCATTCATCTTTGTTTTGGGATGTCCAGTGTGCACAGATGCTCACTGGATTGGCTAATATAGACCACAATGCACTGCGTTTGAACTATTTGTCACTTGAAAAATAAAGAAACTTTATTTCATCCGAGTTTTCATCATCATAACAGAGTGGACTAATTAATTGTCTTTGTAAAAGTTCATATTTTTGCTATTGAAGAACAAAAGAAGTAGTGAGTTGTGGGTCCATATTGCGTTACAATCCAGCCCACTGGTTTTTTTCTGCACTATATAGTTTTTAGTGGTAGAGAATAGTGACACAATCCGGACACGGCCTAAGATAACCTTTATTGGCCCCGCCATCACTTAATCAACTAGCTTTAATAGAATACTCAGAATTTAATTACATTGAATATTTGCTGAAGTTACCAAGGAAACGCAGGACTCAGCAAACTGAAATACATATCTGGGAAACATTAGGACCAATCAATCATGCCAATCAAACCAGACGTGTCCTGGCCTGGTTCAACAACAGCCCCCTGACCTGCAGGAAATTGGATGGCTGATAGTGAAAGAAGGAGAGGAGAAAGAATTGTAGACAGATAGAAGGAAAGGCAGGAGTGAAGGACTTGGAGGATGGAAGATGAGTGACAGCAAAGCCGTGGATGTAGAGAGTGTAGCCAGACGGCACAGAATGTTGGTGTGGGGTAGACTCTGGTGGTGAGGATGATGAAGAGGAAGAACAGTCGAAAAAGGACGACACCAAACTCGATTCGCGCGTCAGGGACGTCCTGTTTCTAAGTGAAGGTTGTCCGCTCAACAAGGAGCACGTTAAGGCCGTCATTTTTCTTTAAAATACTCAAAGCGCCTTAAATATGGATTTTTTTCTGGTTGTTCTTACTGATGTTGAAGTGACTTTGAGAGGTCCACCTGCACTATATAGTTTTTAGTGGTAGAGAGTCTTATTGTGAATGCACCAATGCGACTAACGTGTAGCTGTGTCGGACGGTGTTCATTTGTTTTTTTTTACTCCTGACATGTTTTTTACATGTTATTACCAACGATAGGAGTTTGCGTGGTCACAGGGCGACCCAATTCTGAATAAAGATGCGAGGTCGGACAGACATCCTTACAGCTGTTGGATGTCTGTTTCCAGCTCTCCTGGAAGGAAATCGTACTGAGCTCTTGGTGTCTGTTCTTTGATATGGTCTTTTGTTTTCAGTTTGAACGTCGCACTGCAAACCGAGTGAGGCGGGTGCGCCTACACCTTACATCTCAAATCTGGCTCATAGCTGAGCAGCATTAAAACAAAGATGATTGATCTGAGATTCAAAGCAAACACCTGATCACAGATGTTGACAGTCCTTCCTGTCTGTTGGTGTTCCAACCGTTGACTTCTTGGCATCCTGCTGGAGGCAATTCCATCTGTTCATCACATAATTACAAGCTGGTTACGCAGAAATTCAGTCTGCTTCTCAGGCTTCAATGTCAAACGACTCAATCCTGAAACAGTCCTAAATTTATTTACAGTCATCATCTGAAAACAGTATATATGACAACCCTTCCGGGAAGAAAAGTGTTTGGATTTTCACCTTATGTTGACACATTTCTTTTACATTTTTTTATCATAAAATCTAACAGCAAGAAAATAAATGTGTGTAACCCTTCTGATTTCAGTTTAAGTGATACCATATTTCTGCATATTTCAAAATTAAATGACATTTTGGATGGACTCTCTCAAAATTGTGCCTAATATGTGACTTTATGAAAAACATGGACTTAAATCATAAATTTCTCCTCAGCAAAGATCATGGGGTCCAGGATTGCTGGACCCTCCCCCTGAAACTGCAGATGTTCCTCTGGTTCCAACACAAAGGAACATCCAACCAGCTTTTTCCAGCTGCTTAAATGTGAACAGAAAGCAACATGAAAACATGCTAGTTTACCTGCAAAAGGGTTAGCTTTAGCTGCTGACGATGCAAAAACCACACCAAACCAAATGGATTTGAATTTGAAATACTGCACATTTCCACGGATGCAAAGCAAAAAAAACAAAATGCTTTAGTCTTTGTTGCTTAGTTAACATATAAACCATTTTGTTAGCAAACAGTTTCTAGACAAAAGTGTTAAAAAGACATTTGTAAGTGAAACCCATTTCTTTATGTGTAAAAATAAAATGTTTTAAGCCTCAGTCCCACCTGCACGCCTCCATCATTTATCCCCCGTTCAGGTGCAGATAACAAAGGCTTTGAGTAGATAAATTACAACAAATCCACATTTCCAAGAAAAATACCCTTTAATTTCATAATAAATCCACGTAATTGTATCAATAAAAGCATAACGTCCCAGATTTGCACGTTGTTGTGGGTTTTGTTTTGTGTTGTGATAGTTTGTTGTGATAGCAGTAGCAGTTTTAGGCACGGGCCATGCGGGGCGGAAAAATGACGGGGGGGGGGGGGGGGGGGTGCGGCGCCGGCGGCTCAGCCCTTGTAGAATACTTCATGCACCACTATTGGTTTACTTGTCTCACAGAGTTTGTAACAGCCTGAAACCTGGCGGCGCCCCATAGGTAGATAGATAGAACCGTCCTGTTGGAGCTTTTGGGCCCGGCGTTACAGAGGAGCACTCGGAGGAACCACGCTGTGCCAGTCCCACTTCAAGTCCTAACAACACTAGGATTCCTGGCGACTGGCACTTTTCAGAGGGAATTTTCTGACAGGTCAGGAATATCTCAGCCCACCCTTAGCCGGGTAATGCCAGATGTGTTAAAAGGCATAATAGCTTTGTCCCGTGATTCCATAAAGTTTCCATACACGGCGGTGAACAGGCAAACAAGAAAGCTCAATTTGCAGCTATGTCTGGTTTCCCAAATGTCATCGGAGCTATTGACTGCACTCATGTTGCCATAAGTCTTGAGCACTAAAACCAAAACCAAATTAGGATTCTGTAATGTACGAACAATGTACCAATGTACCAATAAGACAGTAAAAAGGATGGTGCGCGCCGATCACCGAGCATATATTGAGGAGCTTGCTGAGGAGGCAGAAAGAGCTACAACCCGAGGAGAACAAGGCCAGCTGCACAGAATCAGTCGACAAGTATGTGGAAAACACCACTCTACTGTCAGTTTACCAATTAAAGATAAACCGGGCAAGCTTCTCACAACAGAAGCAGAACAAGATACCCGCTGGGCTGAAAAATTTTCAGGAAGTTTTGAACAGAGATCCACCACCAGAAGGAGCAGATATTCCAGAAGGAAAGACAGACCTAGACATCAACACGGACCCACCAACAAAGGAGGAAATTGTTTCAGTTATCAAGTCACTGAAAAGCAATAAAGCACCAGGTCATGACAATTTGAATGCTGAACTGTTCAAGACGGACACAGAGACAGCATCAAAAATATTGCAACCTTTCTTCAAAACCGTTTGGAAATCAGCAAGCATACCAGAAGAATGGACTAAAGGTGTAATCATCAAAGTTCCAAAGAAGGGCACACTCAGCGAATGTAACAACTGGTGCGGTATCACCCTTCTGTCCATCCCCAGCAAGATTATGGCCAAGATAATCATCAATAGGTTATCGGAAGCTGTGAATACAACACTTAGGAAGGAACAAGCCGGTTTTAGAAAAGGGAGAAGATGCACGGAACAGATTTTTGCTCTGAGAAACATAATAGAACAGAGTGCTGAATGGCAGCAGCAGCTTTTCTTTAACTTTATAGACTTTGAAAAAGCATTTGACAGTGTGCACAGAGACAGCTTGTGGCGAATCTTGAGGGCTTATGGAGTACCGACCCACATGATAAAACTGATAAGAAGCTTCTATAACAACTGCAGATGCTGTGTGGGAGGAAGTGACATCTGGTTTGAAGTGAAAACTGGAGTCCGTCAAGGATGTGTGATGTCAGCTCTCCTCTCCAACGTACTGATAGACTGGGTGATGAGGCACACGACTGAAGCAGGACCAACTGTCGTCAGATGGACACTCTTCTCCACCCTCGAGGATCTCGACTTTGCTGACGATCTGGCACTGATCTCTCATAATTACCGACACATGCAAGACAAGACTGACCGATTAAGCAGATTTGGATCCCAGGTTGGTCTCAAAATCAACCAAAGCAAGTCAGCGATTTTGACCTTGAATACTACATCATAGCCCCCCATCAAGGTCAATGATCAGAATTTACCATTTAATGAAAGCTTTACTTACTTGGGTAGCATCATCACATCAGAAGGTGGAAGTAATAAGGACATACAGAACAGGATTAACAAAGCAAGGGTTGCATTCATAAGCATGAACAATATTTGGAAGACATCACAGTACAGCTCTAAGACAAAACTGAAGCTCTACAGCAGCTGTGTTCTGTCAGTATTACTGTATGGAGCAGAGTGCTGGAGAATGACACAGCAGGACCAGACCAAACTTTCGACCTTCCACACCAAAAATTTAAGGAGGATATTAAGAATTTTCTGGCCCCAAAAGATCTCTAATGAA
Organism: Oryzias curvinotus; assembly: GCA_023969325.1. Taxonomy (NCBI): domain Eukaryota; kingdom Metazoa; phylum Chordata; class Actinopteri; order Beloniformes; family Adrianichthyidae; genus Oryzias; species Oryzias curvinotus. The sequence continues at coordinate 19,987,939 of CM043723.1, forward strand.
GATCTATTCTTCCGCAGCAATCAAGAAGACATGTCATCAATTATCCTCAAAAGACGCTGGACATGGATTGGACATGTACTAAGGAGTGAAGACAACACAATAATAAAGACAGCACTACATTGGACACCAGATGGGAAAAGAAAAAAAGGACGGCCGAAGATCATCTGGTGCCGAACAGTAGAAACAGAGCTGAAAGAATTTGGACACACCTGGGAAACCATCATCACCCTGGCCCGCGACCATCAGAAGTGGAAAGATTTCGTTGCTGCCTTAAGCGTCTCGAGGCGTAAAAGGCAGTAAGAAGAAGAAGAAGATGTTGCCATAAGGGCACCGAACGTTAATGAAAATACTTTCATTGATAAAAAGCATTTTCATTTAATCAATGTCCAATTTATTTGTGATGCAGACATGTTGCTCACTAACATGGTAGCTCGGTGGCCTGGGTCAACCCATGACTCATTTATTTTAGACACAGCAGTGTTGGAGGCAGACTTGAGGCTGGCTTCTAGGTATGTTTGATTATAGACATTCACATTTAAATGTACTTCAATGTCTTAACCTTTTCACTATCCTTGCAGGGGACAGTGGATATCCCATCAAACAGTGGCTGCTTACGCCTTTCCTCAACCCACATAGTGCAGAGGAAAGGCACTACATGTGCACCACATGTGCTCGCGCTATAGTGGAGCGCACCATCGGCCTGTTTAAGGGCAGATGGCGCTGCCTCGACTGCACTGCAGGGAGGTTATTGAACACGCCTGGACAGGTGTGCCAAATCGTGCTGGCATGTGCTGTGCTACACAATGTGGTACAGCTTAAAAACGTGCCTCTACCCCCTGGCAACGATTGCTGTGTTGACCCCGACCCTGAACCCCATCCCCACGCATTTGAGCCAAATGCTGCTGCTGTGCGCCAGTGTTTGGAAGTGATGTGTCACTTGTAAAGAACAACAAAAGGTGTGGAAAATATTATTTATTCAAGAATTCCTTCATCGTGCAGATTATTTCAGTCAGGGCAGTCTTGGTTTCGCCCAACCCCTTGGCTACCTCTCTGACTGAACTAATGACTTCCCTCTGCATTTCAAGGACTGCATCGGTGAGGACACGTCCACTGCTGGAGGGTTGAGAGCCGCGTGCCGTGGAGACGCTGGATCCAGACGGCTGCTCAGCTGCAGCATCGTAACCACTGACCCCGCTGGACTACCCAGCAACTAAAATAAAAAATTTTTATATTAATAAACTGTAATTGTGTAGCCTGCATACATGTGACTTGACTGCATTCATTGTAATTGTTTCCCTTATCTGTGTCACCCGGTGCATCTGGCGCGTCAGTGTCCCCCTCCGCCTCAGTCACCACTTCACCTAAGAGGGATTCCCCAATAATTGCCGCCAGTCTCTCATCAAGAGGGGTCAGCTCCGGTGTCCCATCTCCCCCACCCGTGGCAGACACACTCTGGCGATGCAGCGCCAGACGTTTTTTTGCCTCGACTTTGATGTCCGACCATTTATTTTATTTCGCCCACGGTCCGAGGTTGTGAGGCTACAGCATTTACGGCGTCTGCCACCGTTTGCCACTCACGTGCCTTTTTGGCATTAATAATGCCCACACTGTGCCCTCCAAATAAAATTTTTCTCCTCTTTTCCACCTCGCCAACGATAACTTCTACTTCACATTGAGTGTTCCGTTTTTTTTGTGTTAAAATAATGGCGGGCATCGTCATTATTGAGCGTGGTCACGACCTCAGTTGTGAGAATAGGATAGAAAACAAACTTAAGTTTTCTTGGCTGGAAGAGAAAGATTTTTAAGGTGGTGTAGGTCCAATACATTTTGTGTAAAATAATCTCAAAACAGAATTTTGTAATTATTTCAGTTTTCTTATTTTGAATACATTTCTCTATCTAATTTATTTATATTTCCTAATTACCATGATTTAGTTCAGTATTATTGACATTAATTCTAAGTATTTGGTGGTTTGGATCCACACTCCCTTAAAAAAGAATGTTTACAATGTTTAATTTAGTTTTTATGTTTGTTTTGATATTTCCCAGATTACTAAGTATTGGTGTTAAAGAATTGATGTATTATGTTATAGAATGATAGTTTAAAGCAGATCCCATATTTTGATGTAATTATAGTTTGACAAAACAGTGCAAGTGGATGTTGTGCATCTGTCATTTCTAGAGCAGAAATCATTTACAAATGTGGTACTTTCATAGAATATCATAGTTACTGGTGTTTTTTTTGCCATTTGGGGCTTTGATGTTACTATATTTTATCAATTGTATGTTATGCAGCTTTAAGGAAAAGCTTAGATTGTAGGATTGTGTTACTTTTAGTAATTATCCAAATTCTTTTTTAGGATCAGCAAGTCCTTAATGGTAAGTCAAACTAGAGGTTTGAATGTTAAATCATGATTCTCCAATTAGTCTTAGTTTCTTGATTAAGAAGTGAATAACTAGCTGCCAGAATGTACCAGAATGCATCTAAGACCATGTATTTTTCAAAATTTCTCTCTGCACCGCCATATCACTCAAAGAAAAGTTCAGGGATTTTTTCCTTGCCTGACTTTCATCACTGTAGTGAATTGGCGCCCCTGGCTGCACGCGCTCCTGCTGTAAATGTGTGACGAAAGAAGGGGGGGGCTGCGAGGAATCAGTTCAACTGTGGGTCGCTTCCAAATGAAGTGGCCAGGTGAGGGACAAGGGCGGGGTGGAATCTACTTTATAAAACTTTTTAAAAACTTAGTCATACGGTGACATTCTATAACCTAAATTTTAATAAAGGTATAAAAATCATGCTTTTTTGGGTTATTTTTGAGTGAAATGCCCAAATAAAAAATGGGAACACAAAACAATGTTGTCACTAAGGTGACAGTTGGTTTAGTCGACGGACTTGATGCCTTCATGAGGACATTTATGCTATATGCCAAAAATATCTGAAATATGGAGAAAAGAAAGGTCAAAGCTGGTGCCCAATTTAGAAAGAAAAGAATAGAAGAGGAGAAAAGAAAAGGGTATTGTCGCATAGCTGAATGCAGGTTTTTTTTTAAATTCTAATGCTACCTGCCCGACAACAACAACGTTGCCGAGGAAAAAACTTTTGTTTGGTTTATCATGACCAAAACTGAAGTAGGCCCAAATATTGCAAATAACGTCATTTTTAAGATTTTCTTCTTTAACGTTTGCTCGACCTTAACTTGTAACATTAGTTATGATTCGTGTGTCTGTCTGCTCAGCTGTAACACAAAGTTTTTGTTGTGTTTTACTGTTATTAGTATAAGTTAGTTGGTATATTAGTTCATAATGTTAAATGCTGCTGCTGCTGTCTTTTCAAAACTCAAGTTGATCAAATCATACCAAAGGTCACCAATGTCTCAGGAGTGCCTCACTAACCTGCTGTTGTTAGTATCAATCATTCAGTAGGGGAGCAGATTTCATATGATGACGTTATTGACGAGTTTGCGTCAAGGAAGGCCACAAAGGTTAGGTTTTAGTCACTGTTTTCTGTTCTTAGTGCTGCAGTTATATTTATTTTAGTGTGTTATTTGTGTGATTTGTGGTTTGTAATATTTATTTTAGATTATTTATTTGTGTGGGAATAAATATTTCCTAACTGTATTTTTGCCATTCTGATGGTCTTTTATTTCTTATGTTCTGATAACTTTTATAATAGAGTGCAGAATTCAGATAAACATCTTTTTTTTTTAATTTAATTTCTTAGTTTCAGTTACAAGAAATGGACAAAGTGACTCTATGGGGGGGGGCAGAGGAGGGGGAATAATTCAGGGTAGAACCGCCACTGGACCACAGACATCGTTCTCCATTGAGAGGAAGAGAGTCATTCAATTTTTCATTTTTTTACCTTCCATGGCCCTTTAGGAGCTCAGTATTTGCTAGTACAGTAAACCCTTGTTTTTCGCAGGGGTTACGTTCCAAAAAGAACCCGTGATAGGCAAAATCCGTAAAGTAGAAACCTTTGTTTTTTTTTAAACTATTATTATACAATAAATACTGTATTATAAATTAAAAAGAAAGAATAAACCATTTTACAGGCTCAAGCATTTGTTTCACAAATACAAGTACTTTAGAAACATTTTTTTCAACAAATAACTTCTGTACTGTACTGTCAAATAATAATTTTAATCATCAATGTGAATAGAAGACTTCAAATTGAGGAGATTAGCCCCGCCCACCGCGACCCCAGTAATTAGATGAAACGGGAGAAAATTTAAAATGATAATGAAAAAAATACAAAGTACAGTGGGACAAATAGTGACTCAGGTGTATTTCACTGCTCTACAGACTGAGCCGCTGCATCCTGACTCCTCTCTGCAGTGTTTTCTCCTTTTGAAACCCGCGGTGCAGCTGTGTTTGTTCAGAAGAGCATAGTGATAGACAGTTGTTGTCGCTCTTTTTTCTGCTTTGCAAAAAGATCCATATACACTGACATGCCACCATCAAGAGAATTTGCACGAACTTAATGTAAATTTGGCAAGCTGTTTTACGTACGTGTACATATTAAACTGCAACGTTATTGACGCACAGGTAGAGAAGAAGTGGAGTGACTTTTAAGCCAATCAGAATGCAGAACACAATGCACGATGCAAATCCGTGAAGTAGCGAAACCGTGAAAAGTAAACCGCGTTATAGCAAGGGATCACTGTATTATTAGTTGTCTTTGTTTGTCAGGTCTGTTTTTCCAAGGTATTTTGTTTTTTTTGCTGTTTTTTTAAGTAAAACTTAATTACGGAGTTTTTTTATTACGACATCTCGCAAATTTACGAGATAAAAACTAATTTACGAGTTTACAACTCATAAATTTACGACTTAAAATCTCGTAAATTTACGAGGAAAAAGTCATAGATTAACAAGGAAACACCAAAGCTTTCCGTTTATCAGAGCCTAGCTTGAAGATGAAATAGATGGAGCCTTTTGTGAAGCTTTATTCCAGGATCTGTTTAAAAACTAAAGAGATTCGGAACCTTTTGGCGACTCAAAAATCAGAATATTCTCAGTGGAGCCGGCTTTCCGGGGTTCGGTGTCGGTAAAGCGGAGTTTCATATGTAAAATAAGGAGCTCAGAGACACGTTTGGGTGTAGAGGACCGCTGCAGCCTTTATTCTCCGTTTCATTCACATAACCTGAAGTTCATCTGTCTCCTTATGTCATGAACCTGTCATCCCAACACCAATGTGGAAATAAACAGTGTTACATACGGCCCCTCCTCCAGATGAAACATCCCGTTTCAACATAAAACAATAAAGAGAAATGAAAATAGTCTGTTATATTAGCATTAGAACGTTGAAAATCACAAAAAGTGCTTCTCCTCAGACGGAAGCGTCACACAGACAGAGATCTTGTCTTTGGAGGAAGGATTCAGGTGAACAGCTGCAGGGACACCGACTGCTTCAGTGAAGGAGGGGGGTGTCTAAGGGCAGGGATGCTAGTTTAACTTAGTCAGTTTATTAGTTCATTTTAGTATTTTCCTATTGAATTCTATGTATTCATGATCCTTCTGATTCTATGTTTCACTCTTTCAATTACCGATACAAAGCCCATCGAGACGACTGTTGTTGTGAATTTGGGCTATACAAATAAAATTGAATTCATCAACGGACTGCAGAGATCCTGCGAACCACTCATCAATGAATAAAACATTGATAAATCGTAAATCAAACTAATGAGCTTCTAAACATTTTGAACGTCATCAATAAACATTCAGCTCACCTGTTCAAGTAAGTGTAGTCGTTCTTGTTGCGGCAGGGGTAGTGATGGGACGAGCGACACCGGTACATCAGCACTGTGCGGAGAGCTCAAGAGGGAAACCTCGTATCGGTGCTTGTATTGCTTTAAGAAAGAATCACGTGACCGATACAGGAACTGTATTGTTTGGATGTGCCGCACCAAAGTGTGTTTATCAGGGAACAAACTGTATCAACATGTCGTGGGTTTGTCGGATGGAGTTTTGCTTGATCACGGATTGTCCTAGGAAGTTTTCCCCGGTGTGGAATAATTTTGATCTCGTGAAGCCAAACAAGGTAAATCTTTTTCTCCTTTATATACTATTTATTACGGTGGCGCATTGCACTCACTGTATCAGTTTATCAAGTGAATGACCTGTGATACATATGATAGTCAGTTAAAGAGCCTTACAGTTGCTTTATTCCTGTTATCATGTAATTATGAGATCCTGATCTCGTAATCATGAGATAGGCTGTCTATTTTTTTAACAAGTGAATGGAATGTTCTGGTAAGAGGTTTGAATTGTTTTCAAATAAATTAACTTTTTATGTTATTGTAGGTGAAGTGTCTGCTCTGCTCCACAGAGCTATCTTATATCAATAAGAGCACTTCATCAATGCTGAGGCATTATAGAGCTCGGCATGGCAATGAAGAATTGGCAGATACTCGTGAGAGTACCCCAGGTATGTTGAAATTCTGTCTAAAAATTGTGCTAAAAAAAAAACATGCATGCAAACACAGGCTCCAGGCCTGATATCGAACCTCCAACCCTCTTGCTGTGAGGCGACAGTGCTAGCAACTACACCACCATGTCGTCTTATGTCTGTTTGATATTGTTTGTAAAAATTACAGTCCTTTTATTAAGCTTTTGACAAATAGTTCCTTTTGGCTTGCAGTTCCTAACAAGCAAGCAGTGGATGAGGCAGTGGTCCATATGATCATCAGAGACTGTCAGCCACTCAGCTTTGTTGAAAATGAGGGATTCAGGGAGCTCCTGAAGCTTATTGTACCCTCGTATGCTTTACCAAGCAGGAAGGTATGTTTAAAATTTTTATTATATGTTTGTACTAACTATATAACTATATTTTATTGGTGTAACAGTATTTGTATGGTTATTTTCAGACCATCAAGGACTTGGTGAGCCAGAGATATGAGGAGGAAAAGGAGAAAACCTAAAAGGACCTCCAGAGTGCCGTTGCTGTTACTTTAACAGCTGATATGAGGACATCTATGAATATTGAGGCATATCTAGCTGTTACTGGCCACTATGTGGACAAAGAAAGCCATGAACTCCATTCATCAGTCTTGGCAGTGCAGCATTTTCCTCAGAAACACACTGCAGAAAACATTGCCATGGTTAAAAGGAGCCTCATGGAGGAGTGGGGCATAGCAGGAAAGGTCAGGTGTCTTGTCACTGACGCAGCAGCAAACATGACTGCATGTGCTCGAATGCTGCAAATACGCCATACCATTTGTATAGCCCATTCCCTAAATTTAATTGTGAGAAAATCATGTGATCAAATCCCAACAATAACTGAAATACGCAACAAAACACGACACATTGTGACATACTTTCGATCGAGCGTGACTGCTAAAGAGAAGCCCATTCAAATACAGCAACAGTTGGGAACACCGGGCCATAAATTAATCAATGAGGTGCCAACACGATGGAACAGTACCTACCAAATGTTTGAGAGAATGACTGAGCAGAAGGAGGCAGTCTGGGTGTCACTGGCCTCATTAAAACCTGACATCACTCCACTGACTCCAGAAGAATGTCAGATCATTGAAGAGATGCTCAGGGTTCTTGCTCCTTTTGACCAAGCTACAAGAGAACTGTCTGAGGAAAAAAGGGTCTCTGGGTCGAAGGTCATTCCCATGATGAGAATGCTCCACACTGAGCTTCAACGTCAGGCCACAACAGTGACAAAAGCAGCTGCTCAGCAACTGGCTGAAAACCTGAGGAAGCGGCTAACTGACGCTATTTGTGGCATGGAATCTCTCAGTGTGATGACTCTGGCAACTCTGTTAGATCCCAGATTTGTTATTTGTTTAAATGGATTTGTTAGTCAGCAAAAGGCAAGTGAAGCGGTGAAGAGACTGCAGTCAGAATGTGCAGAAGAAATGAGGACCCAAGAGAAGAAGAGCCTAGCTCTTCACATGGGTCAGAACCCAGTTCAGGTATGAAAATACATTTCTGTGGCACTTTGTGATATGATATATCATGTGATAATAAAGTAATGATTAACTATTTTTTTAGGGCACAATCTCTGGAAAACTTTAGATATGGAGGTTGCAGAGACCCAGAAGACGAGAAACGCAACAACTGACTCCATTATTGAAGTCCAACGCTACCTGGCAGAAACAAACACACCAAGAAACCAAGATCCTTTGCAATATTGGAAATTGAACCAGGAAATATACACACATCTTCATCAACTTGCACTTAATACTCTCTGCTCACCATCATCGTCTGTACCATGCGAAAGAGTATTTTCCAAGGCTGGGGAGCTGGTGTGTAAGAGGAGAAATCGCCTTGGAGCAAAGACACTCCAAAAACTTTGGTTTCTCAATAAAAAATCATGAACTAATCACTTTTTTGTCTTTTATTTTCAACAGTTAAGTTGACAAATCTGCACATAAGTTAAAAATTGTAACTGAATGTTCACTCTAATTTGCCATATTTTACATACCAACTCAGTTTTAGCATTTACACGAACAAGGAATGTATTTACCTGCAATGATTTGATAACTACTGCAGGGGTCACTATTGGGTGACCAACACAGTATCAATACAGTGCCGACACAGTTTGTTTAGTGTGTCAATACACTCCTTGAGGTATCATCGTCCCATCACTAGGTCACGCAGAAGATGCATGGCAGTCTCAGTTTTGGAACGGAGTCAAACAGTTTTTTTTACCTCGCTAAGTTCTTCTCGTTAATTTGCATATTTTCTTTATATTTATTCAGTTTTCCCTTAAATTCACTGTGGATTATTGTTCATTTTTCAACCTGAAGAAAAGGAATTAAATTTTTTTTTTTTTTTTGACTCTTTGGATTTTTATTGGATCGTTGGATAACGTGGAGAGCTGCAGGAGCGTCAAAACTGAGGACTTAACACTGGACCTATACAGGTGGGGTTCACCTTGACTATGTCACCTGTCTGTTGCAGAGCCACACATTCACATTCACACCTATGAAGCATGTTTTTGGATGGAAACCGGAAAAAACCCACACGAGCACAAGGAGAACATCCAAACTCCACACAGAAAGAACCCAGCCGGGGTTTGAACCATCTATGCTGCAAGAGTGCTAACCACTGCACCACCATGCAGCCTATTTTTTTACCCCAATTCATTGATACAACTGTCATAGTTGTGAGGCGATGTTCATATTTATTTGTTTGACACAAAGTGTTGCCACATCTGGGGACATGGCAACACTTTTGCCACAAAGGCAATTAAAAACAACCAATTGCCCCCATGAGGCTAATATTCAGCCATGCTCTCTTTTTGAACCCAAAGATTATTTCAAAACTTGTTCTCTGAATCTTCATCAGGAAACAGGATTCTTGATAACGGATCTGCAAAACGGTTCAACAGGAAACTCTTCTGACCAGAAATGATCATTTGACATTTGTGCTGTGCAGCAGCGGAGCTACTCTGCAGCTTGACTTCTCTTTTTTAGGGTTTAAATTCTGCACCACATGGAAAAGTGTCAGAATGAGGAAGTTTTAGGAAGAGGAGGAAAAAGGGAGTTGGGAGTAAACATGGAGGACATGTGGGGATCGACACGAAGAGAGAAAACATGAAAAAAGTCGCTTGGAGCTTAATGCTGTCAATGCCATCAACACTTAACAGGATATGTGCACAACCACACACATCTACACACTCAAACTCAAGCACACACCTTTGAAAATGAGGAATTGTTCTCAATCAACCTACCTGGGTAAATACAGGTTCAACAAGATGCAGAAAATGTGTTCTTTTAGAGTCAGATACACAAATATACAAAGTTAACATATTTGCGGCTCGGTGGTGCAGTGGGTAGCACTTTCGCCCCACAGCGAGTGATTGGCTGACTGCCACAGTGGGTTTTCTCCGGGAACTCCAGCTTTCTTCCACAGTCCAAAAACACGTTTTGTAGATGGGTTGATCATTTTGAAATTGTCCCTCTGTGTGAATTTGTGGCATTGGGACAGGCTGGGGCAACCCTGTGACCCCGAAAGGGGTAAATGGATGGATGATTGTGTTTGATCTCTCTTATCAGCATTCTTAGGGTTATGTCACACTGAGGAAGAGTGTAAAATGTAGAATGGTTTAGTCCAAAAGACAGCAAGATGAACTACAGACAGACTGTAACGTAGACACACAGCACCAGGGGCAAACGCCTTTTCAGTGCCGCTTTATGTTAGGAAACATGTAACATGCATGCAAAAGTGAGGAAACGTTATCAAAATGTATGAAAACATTGTAATAAAGCGTTGCATTGAAACACACTAAACTAGAAAGAGGCCCTCAACCCAGTTTGCATTGGATTGCACAATTTGCAGTGAGGCTGAGCTTGATGCTGCAACAGGAAACATGCTAAACACAGAGATCTGGAGGATAAAATGATTGAAATGATTCAAATGTTTGTGGATGTCATGAAGGAAAAGTGAAAAACGTTTAGTTTTTCCACCTTTTTAAATGAATTCTTTAAAACTTCATTGATTATTATTATTTTCTTTGCTTGCCATCCTATAATGAACAAATCCAGAGCAGATGAAGGCAGTTTTTCTCTGCTCCTTTTATTTTGAAGCTGAATTAATTTGCTGTAAACCACTTTTCTCTGATGTGGAGTGACGGCTCAACTCCAAGCTCCTTCCAGACTCCTGAGCTTCCTCCACCTTTCTAAGGTGACCAGAGTCTTCCTCAGAGGAAAGTCTTGTTTTTTATAGTTGATCACATCTTGGTTATAATCCTGAAGTTTCTTCTGATAAAAGATATATCTTGCAGTGTAAAGCTCTGAGCCACAAGTGTCAGTAAATTAAAACCCTTATAGATGCTCAGCAGCAACAAATACAGAGAAAATCATCCAAACTAGTGTCTTTGAGGGATGTTGTGTATGACAAGTTGTCAGAGTTAGAAGAAAAAAAAGTGAGCAGAAAGGCTGGGAGGGCGGGGCCAGAGCACTGGAGTGATAAGTAGAGGAGCACAGGAGGGGAGGACACACAGAGAGGACATGGAGCGTCCAGCTCTGCTGCTGTTTGTGGGTCTCTGCAGCTCAGGTAAAACTCTGCTTCCATCCTGAGTCACTTTTACTTTTAGATCTGGGAGAAAGCAGTGGCGGCTGTTTGCATTCCTGCTGACCGCAGAAGAATCTGAGTTAGAAAATGTCACAGATGACACGCTGTTCCCCCCACGGGGGGCCCTCATGTTGAGGATGGGGTTGTTTCTGTACCAGGTTCAGTTTGGTCGTCGATGCACAATAAGGAGGATGAGACTCAATTCTGGTCACTGCGTCTTTAATTCTGCCTTTAAAACACTGCAAACAAAATAGCATCAGTGGAAAGCACAACTGCAGCTCTCAGCTCAGACTGCTCACTCCAACTGGAAAGGGAGGGGCAGTGGCTGCATGGTGAAGGCAGGGTGTGTCCCACTAATTGCCTGCCCTGCGCAACAGGTAACCGTGTGACACAAATTTTGTTATAAAATAATTGGAAGATTAACAAAATATTTATTTACATAATGTGTTAACTCAAAATAAAATAATTTCCAAATTAAATAATCACTGTGAACTTTTGAGAATGTTCCTTAAAAAAATCAATTTGCTACATTTCCATGGAGATCATTCTTGTCTCTGTAGGTAGGGACCCTGAAAAAATGAAGAGGAGGATCAATTGAAAACGGCTGCAGCTAAATTCTGCTTGATATCAAACCAAAGTTTCCTAAAAAACAGTCTGGGTTTTTTGTAAGAATGAATAATTTAGAAAAGTTTTCTTCCATAAATAACATGGGACGGCTGTGTTGCAGATGTGTGTGTGTGTGTGCGTGCGTGTGTGTGCATGTATATATTTATAACTGTATATATGTATATATTTATATATGGATATATAAAACTTAAATGAATTCAGTTGGTAACAAGTAATTACAAGTACATTACAAGTAATTGAGCTGAATTTGTTCAACCTAATTTCTTATGTCCATTCAACTCAATAATTGTTTATACAACTCAAATGTACATATTTATCTAACTAAATGTCATATTACTCCAATTCAATTAAATGTTTTTCCATCTTAATTTATTGTACTTTTTGCACATGTCTAAGTTTAATTTTTTGACATTTTTATATTAAAATAATGACACCGTGTGGATTTGCAAAATACAACATGACTCTGATTCTAACTTCAGTTCTTAGAACATCGTGTGGCACTAGTGGTGCTAAATAAACTCATCACCCTCTCCTTCTTCTCACTCATGGTGCAGAAAGAATTTTCACCCAGACAGGCAGAGGGAATGGTATCCAACAATTCCTTGTGCTGCCAATCTAACAGCAGCACCAAAGTTACACCTACCATATTTTCACGACCATAGGGCGCACCGGGTCATTGGGCGCGGTCTTCGTCACGGGGCATTTTTCCGTCTTTGACACATACAAAAGGCGCACCGGGTGTTAAGGCGCGCGCACGTTTAGAACCTCTGCGCTTCCAGAGTGAGTAAATAAAAAAATTCAGTCTCTGTTCTTTAGAGGAAACCTTTTTTTAATTACTTTTCTTCCTAATTGAATAACACAAACTGAATGGTCGCTCATTTGTGCGCTCTTTTGTTTCCCTTCCTCCTTATCCTAAACAAGCGCTAAAGACACACAGCACACACACAGAGGTGCGCCGCACGTGCCGTCACGTTTCCTTTCTACATATGCGCTACAAAACGCAGCTGCTTTCAGCACACACACACACACACACACACACACACACACACACACACTCACACACAGGGCAGGCTTGCCCCAGTCTGTCTCTGCATTTCTCCTATGCGCTAGCAAAAACAGCAACTTAAAGCAGTAAGCCAGCTCCTTTTCTGCTCATTCCTCCTGTACTGAAATGGTTGAGGGTTATGAGGTAGAAGGAGCATAGAAGACTTTAAAATGTAGATAGTTGCACTGCAGGTAGGTTCCACTTGGCCTTTACGTCTCTCTCTCTCTTCCTCACTACACGTTAAATACACATTAGGCAAATGATTTATCTTTATTGAAGAAAATAATTAAGTTAGATCAAAGTAAATATAGTTTATCTTTTCAATATCCATACGTGGTCTTATCACCCTCTCATGGAGGAAAAAGTATTATCTGAGCTTCTTCATCCACTAAATCATCTTCAAATGGACACGCCATGCTGCTTCACCTCTCTGAAAACAAAATAACCTTCAACTAAACCTGCTCCGGACCAGGTTATGTTCAGAGCATGAGTTGCTATGGCAATTGACATACCCTGAAACATGAAAGCTGAGGATATCCACTTCCTTGGCCTCAAACTTACTGTGGTAACTAGCATAACCAGCTTTCTGGAATACCTTCAGTTGGTAGTGTGTAACATCTTTAAAAACAGATGAAAACCAAAAGAAAACCACATCATGGACTGGGAAAAGGCCAAATTCTCCTGCACTGAAGACAACAGACCCCACAAATCTCTCCACCGCAAATCTCTCCACCGCCTCATGGAGGCCTTCCACCTGCCAGGAAGGAGGGCACCAGGGAGAAGGGGCGATCTAGACTAGAATAGTACTCATGGACGGTCTTATCTCCCTTGTCATGGTGATGATAGGAAGAACACATGAAGGCAAGGACCAGAGCCAGCATCACAGACACATGAACCTCCCCAGCTCAGATGTGATGAGATCCCACACCTCCCTGTGTATTCAGTTTCAATTCAATTTTATTTATATAGCCCAAATTCACAACAGTCGTCTCAATGGGCTTCGTACCGGTAATTGTAAGGTAAACATACAATCAAAAAGGATCATAAATGCATAGAATTGAACAAGATAATACTAAACTTTAACTAAACAGACTTAACTAAACTGGGCATCCCTGCCCTTCGACCCTCCTTGTCAGTAAGGGAAAAACTCCTAAAAAATTTAATTAGCAAAAAACGAAGAATCCTCAGGGGTGTTCACGAGAAAGGAGGGATCCTCCCCCAGGACGGACAAGCAATGTTCCAGAACTCTTAGAGACGAAATAACTTATTTAAACTCAAACTTTATATATTTATATAGCGCCTTTCATTTTGGTTAAAAACACAAAGCGCTTAACATAAAAACTGATAAAACAGTCATAAAAAAAGGAAGTTGTTAAAAACGGAAAACAAAGGACAATCACACAGAGAAGGGACCCCCCTCCCTAAAATGTTTAAAAGGGCCGTCTCAGTACTGTGATTTGTCCTAAAACCAGACTGACACTTTTCAAGAACATTATGTTCATTTAAAAAATCATGTAATTGAATAAAAACAAGTTTTTCAATAAGTTTTCCTAAAATTAGTAAGTTGGATACAGGTCTGTAATTGTCCATAATATTTGGGTCCAAGTTACTCTTCTTCAGAAGGGGCCTCACCACCGCCGTCTTACAGGCAGAGGGGAAGACCCCCGTCTGAAGAGAGCAGTTAGCTATATTAAAATCTCTGACTCAAAGAATTTATAAAACGTTTTCAAAAGAGAAGTGGGAATGGGGTCTAAAAGGCAGGTTGTAGTGTTTACTTGGGAAAAAACTCGACCAAGCATCTCTGCATCAACCAGGACAAAACTCTCCAGTGTTTTTCAAGTAAAGACAATGCCACTGACCTGCTAGGATTACTGTTATGTACCGGTTGAAGGTTAGATCTAATAGCATTGACTTTACTCCTGAAGTGGTCAGCAAAGTCCTCACATGCAGTTTGTGAGTGAGGCATGATGGATTTATTAAAATCTTTGTTTAGTAAAAAATCAATAGTCTTAAAAAGAAACCGGGGGTTGTGTTTATTGTTTGTGATGAGATTTGAAAAATAAAGTGTCCTTGCCTGTTTAACAGCGTGGTTGTAGGTTTTTAGTTGATCCTTTAAAAAGTCATAGTCGACTGTTAAATTAGTTTTTCTAAATTTTCTCTCTGCTCTCCTACAAATTCTCTTCAGATTTAAAATATCACCGTTTCTCCAAGGCATCTTTGGTTTATGTATCAAGATTTTTGTTTTCATTGGAGCGGCTGAATCAATAGCAAACTTAAGTCTGTCATTAAAATCATCAGTCAGAGAATCACAGGACAAAGGTAAAATCTGAGCAGGAGTTTGTTTTAAAATGTCAATAAAATGTTCTGCCACTTCAGGAGTTATATATCGCTTCGTCACAGTTCTCACTGAGGCCTCTTGCTGGATAGAACCAGTTACCTTAAAAAACACACAATAATGATCTGACACAGCCAAGTCAACAACAGAGGACACACCAGCAGACAGGCCGTAGGTGATGACCAAGTCCAGGGTGTGTCCTCTGTTGTGAGTCGGCTGTGCCACATGCTGGGTAAAATCCATACTATTTAAAAGATTTAAAAACTCAGAGGCAAAAGGCAAAAAGGCAAAAGGTGTTGTCAATATGAATATTAAACTCTCCAGTTATTAAAATCCTATTGTGCCTCAGAAGAATGGCAGATACAAGTTCAGAAAAATCTTGTAAAAAACCAGAGGGAGGACTTGGTGGTCTGTAAACAGGCACTGCTAAAATAGGTGGGTTGCTGAACAGGAAGGAATGATGCTCAAAAGAAGGATAATCAGTTTAAATAACGGTTTCAGTTTTTAAACCTTGTTGAGCAATTGATGCTGTTCCACCACCTCTCTTACCTTCCCTGAACGAAATATTGACTATTTACTGGACGTGGACACTTAAACGTGCCTTTCTGAGGACTATGTGAACGCAGCTTTAGAGCATCTGTGACTAAGGCTTAATGAGATTCTCACCATCATTCAGTGATAGCTGTAGATTTCATTGTGGACATGTGACATGTTGTAGAAAGTTGACTGATCTTCTTCACGCTCTCTCTCTGGTTTCTCCACAGGACTGTGGGCTGAACACACAACAGGTCAATGAGACAAACCAACCAAAACACAATCTGCTGTGGGTTGTGCTGAAGTCCCACTGCTTCATGGTATTTCTATGTCTGTTCTCAGTAGGTCCAAAAGAATTCAGGTTGGAAGGAACAGACAGTCGCTGTGCTGGTGGACTGCAAAGCAGGATCCAGGGATCCGAGTGGGATGACGAATGGAAAATAGTCGAGGGCCTGAATATGGGAGCCAGTGTTTGCAGAAAACTGGATTGTGGTTCTGTGGTGTCAGTCATAGAAACAACAGACATTCTGAATATAACTTGTTCAGGTGAGTTTATTAGTGTGTCTCTGTGACTTTAAGGAAGAAGAACAAATTTTATGAAAACAATAAAGCACTGAAACACTTCAGTTCCACCCTGCGACAGACTGGCGACCTGTCCAGGGCATCCCCTGCCTTTGCCCAAGTGGCTGGGATAGGCTACGGCAGCCCCGTGACCCCGAAAGGGAATAAACGGTATGGAAAATAAATGAACACTTCAGTTCCATCCAGGAAAGTCAATGGACTGACAATTACCACAGACCACCACATGAAAGAGACCATCCTCTGAATGAGCAGCAAAGATGGCGGTTGGACGGACGGACAGACAATATTATTTACAGTAGATAGTTTAGATTTCAGATAGGAAAGATTGTCCCACAATGGGGAAATTCTGTTATCTGCTGCAGTAAAAAACAAACATCCAGGAATTACAGCAGCAAAAGTGACATTTCCCAAAAGATAAAGTGATCTTCAGTGTATTTAGAGAAATAACATTGTAAATAAAAACAAAGAACACCACCAAAATACAAAAGAAACATCCGTTAAGGAACAAAACCAACTGAAAACAACAACTGCAACAATAAGCAAACAAATAATTGTGGACCTGTGGGTCCGTAGTGTGTCACTTTAACACGGTGTTGTACAGTCTGATGGCTGTGGGGAGGAAGGACCTGTGGTAGCTCCTTCTTGCACCGTGGGTGCAACAGTCTGGTGCTGAAGGAGCTGCTCAGCGCCTCTACAGTTTGGTGCAGGGGGTGGGAGGGGTTATCCATGATGGATGTTAGCTTAGCCAACATTTTCCTGTTCGCCACCTCCTCCATGGACTCTAGTGAGCAGCCAAGGACAGAGCTGGCCTTCCTGCTTGTTCAGCCTCTTCATGTCTCTGTCTGTACCATAAAGGACCACTGGGGCCACCACAGAGTCATAAAAGATCCTCAGCAGCTGTCTGCACACGCCAAAAGACCTAAGTCTCCTCAGCAGGTGCAGGCGACTCTGAACCCTCCTGTACAGAGCATCTGTGTTATTGGACCAGTCCTGGCTGTTGTTCAGGTGAACACCCAGATATTTAAATGTGTCCACGACCTCAATGTCTGAACCCTGGATGTTCACCAGTGAGTGTGGTGGCGAGGACCTCCTGAAATCCAAAACCAGCTCCTTCGTCTTGCTGGTGTTAAGCAGCAGGTGGTTGTTTTCACGCCAGACAACAAAGTCAGATATGACCCCCCTGTACTCCTGCTTGTCCCCCCCTGATACACAGCCGAGAATGGCACTGTCATCTTAGAACTTCTGCAGGTGACAGTGGTGGGAGTCGTAGGTGAAGTTTGATGTGTACAGGGTGAACAGGAGAGGGGAGAGCACAGTCCCTTGAGGTGCCCCTGTGCTGCAGACAACCACATCAGACACACAGTCACAAAGTGTGGCCTGTCTGTGAGGTAGCTGATGGTCCAAGCAGTGAGATGTTGGTCCACGTCTACAACCTCCAGCTGATCTGCTCTTCATCTTTTTCCAGACTCTGTGAGGCTGGAGAGCGGATCCGGTCGGTGTTCAGGCAGGCTGGAGGTGAAGTCCAACAACTCGTGGTCCTCCGTGTGTGAAGATGACTTTGACCTGCTGGATGCAGAGGTGGTCTGTAGGGAGCTGGGCTGTGGGGCTCCTTCAGTCCTCCAGGGGGCGCTCTATGGAGAAGCAGAAGCTCAGATAGTTGACCAGAGAGTTTCTCTGTGAAGGTCATGAGTCTGTTCTTCTGGACTGTGGAAGTTCATGGAGGAAAACAAAAGCCTGTCCACCTGACAAAGCTGTTGGACTCACCTGCTCAGGTAAAGCTGCCACTTAGTGAATGTAGGCGTGTTTCTGTAACATGTTCAATCTCACTGGGAGCTGATTTATCAATAAGCACAGATGAAACTTTTTGTGACATTGACCCCACTATAGAAATGTCTAGAACACCTGTGCAGGTACATCAATCAGTAAAAGTTTGATTGAAAGTCATCTCAAAATCTGTTTGCACCGGGCATGTGACCCATATTCACTCACTCGTCATTACCAAATCCAAGTCTCTGATTGGTCAGAGTGTGAGCTGGTTGCAACGTGCGTTCAAAGGTGGCGCATTTTGTTCATGGAGCCTCATAGAAACTTGCATAGCTAAGCGTGAATGTGAGAGTTTTGAACTAGATGCCAAAAATGCACGTTTACATTGAATTTTCATTGGAAGTGACTGGTTAAATGCTTGTTACTGAGGCCGATTTTAACGGAGCTTTACGGAAGTGGACGAGTTGAAAGAAGCTCCTTCCACTTTAACAAACCAGCAGTTTTTGCACTTCCTTGTGTGCTAGCAAGACAGCATTTGCTACAGATTTAAGGTCAGATCTTGACCTGGTTTTGTTTCCATGTTTCTCAAACAATCTTTGATTTCTTGGGTTCTTTCAGATCCTGCTACTGTGAGACTGATGGGATCGAGTCGTTGTTCTGGTGAACTCCAGGTGAAAAGCGGAAGAGAATGGAGAGCTGTTGATGCCTGGATATTTTCAAGAACAGAGAAAACATTAGCAAATGTGTGCAAGAAGCTGAAGTGTGGATCCCACATTTCATCAACAACTAAACAACTTCTTAGAGGAAAGCCAGTTTTCCGGATGAATTCTATCTGCTTTCATAAATTTCCACTAAATATGCAGGAATGTGTGTATAAAGACACAATGAGCACCCAGACGATGGAAATCATCTGCTTAGGTAACAAAACTTCTGATCTCGACTGTATGTACGTCTCACTGTCAGTTTGTGATGAGTCACTGAGTCGATCTTAAGTCGAATTTTTTAGTAACCTGAGATGTTTGAGTCCAGAGAATTTAAATATTCATCACTGTGAACCGTTCTAAACTTGGTCTTCTCTTCTGGATCCACAGACTCTGTCAGGCTGGAGAGCGGATACAGTCGGTGTTCAGGCAGGCTGGAGGTGAAGTCCAACAACTTGTGGTCCTCCGTGTGTGAAGATGACTTTGACCTGCTGGATGCAGAGGTGGTCTGTAGGGAGCTGGACTGTGGGGCTCCTTAGTCCTCCAGGGGGCGCTCTATGGAGAAGCAGAAGCTCAGATGTTGACCAGAGAGTTTCTCTGTGAAGGTCATGAGTCTGTTCTTCTGGACTGTGGAAGTTCATGGAGAAAAACAAAAGCCTGTCCACCTGACAAAGCTGTTGGACTCACCTGCTCAGGTAAAGCTGCCACTTAGTGAATGTAGGCGTGTTTCTGTAACATGTTCAATCTCACTGGGAGCTGATGTATCAAGAAGCACAGATGAAACTTTTTGTGACATTGACCCCACTATAGAAATGCCTAGAACACCTGTGCAGGTACATCAATCAGTAAAAGTTTGATTGAAAGTCATCTCAAGCTCTGTTTGCACCGGGCATGTGACCCATATTCACTCACTCGTCATTACCAAATCCAAGTCTCTGATTGGTCAGAGTGTGAGCTGGTTGCAACGTGCGTTCAAAGGTGGCGCATTTTGTTCATGGAGCCTCATAGAAACTTGCATAGCTAAGCATGAATATGAGAGTTTTGAACTAGATGCCAAAAATGCACGTTTACATTGAATTTTCATTGGAAGTGACAGCTTCAATGCTTGTTACTGAGGCCGATTTTAACGGAGCTTTACGGAAGTGGACGAGTTGAAAGAAGCTCCTTCCACTTTAACAAACCAGCAGTTTTTGCACTTCCTTGTGTGCTAGCAAGACAGCATTTGCTACAGATTTAAGGTCAGATCTTGATCTGGTTCTGTTTCCATGTTTCTCAAACAATCTTTGATTTCTTGGCTTCTTTCAGATCCTGCTACTGTGAGACTGATGGGATCGAGTCGTTGTTCTGGTGAACTCCAGGTGAAAAGCGGAAGAGAATGGAGAGCTGTTGATGCCCGGAGATTTTCAAGAACAGAGAAAACATTAGCAAATGTGTGCAAGAAGCTGAAGTGTGGATCCCACATTTCATCGACAACTAAACAACTTCTTAGAGAAAAGCCAGTTTTCCAGATGAGTTCTACCTGCTTTCATACATTTCCACCAAATATTGTGGAATGTGTGCATTACGATACAATGAGCACCCAGACGATGGAAATCACCTGCTTAGGTAACAAACCTTCTGATCTCGACTGTATGTACGTCTCACTGTCAGTTTGTGATGAGTCACTGAGTCGATCTTAAGTCGAATTGTTTAGTAACCTGAGATGTTTGAGTCCAGAGAATTTAAATATTCATCACTGTGAACCGTTCTAAACTTGGTTTTCTCTTCTGGATCCACAGACTCTGTCAGGCTGGAGAACGGATCCAGTCGGTGTTCAGGCAGGCTGGAGGTGAAGTCCAACAACTCGTGGTCCTCCGTGTGTGAAGATGACTTTGACCTGCTGGATGCAGAGGTGGTCTGTAGGGAGCTGGGCTGTGGGGCTCCATCAGTCCTCCAGGGGGCGCTCTATGGAGAAGCAGAAGCTCAGATATTGACCAGAGAGTTTCTCTGTGAAGGTCATGAGTCTGTTCTTCTGGACTGTGGAAGTTCATGGAGGAAAACAAAAGCCTGTCCACCTGACAAAGCTGTTGGACTCACCTGCTCAGGTAAAGCTGCCACTTAGTGAATGTAGGCGTGTTTCTGTAACATGTTCAATCTCACTGGGAGCTGATGTATCAATAAGCATAGATGGAACTTTTTGTGACATGTACGCCACTATAGAAATGTCTAGAACACCTGTGCAGGTACATCAATCAGTAAAAGTTTGATTAAAAGTCATCTCAAGCTCTGTTTGCACCGGGCATGTGACCCATATTCACATCACTCGGTCATTACCAAATCCAAGTCTCTGATTGGTCATTGTGTGAGCTGGTTGCAACGTGCGTTCAAAGGTGGCGCGTTTTGTTCATGGAGCCTCTAAAAACGGTCATAGAAAATTGCTTAGCTATGTGTGAATGTGAGAGTTTTGAACTAGATGCCCAAAATGCATGTTTACATTGACTTTTCATTGGAAGTGACTGCTTCAATGCGTGTTACTGAGGCCGATGTTAACGGAGCTTTACGGAAGTTAACGAGTAGAAAGAAGCTCCATCCACTTTAACAAACCAGCAGTTTTTGCACTTCCTTGTGTGCTAGCAAGACAGCATTTGCTACAGATTTAAGGTCAGATCTTGATCTGGTTCTGTTTCCATGTTTCTCAAACAATCTTTGATTTCTTGGGTTCTTTCAGATCCTGCTACTGTGAGACTGATGGGATCGAGTCGTTGTTCTGGTGAACTCCAGGTGAAAGTTGGAAGAGAATGGAGAGCTGTTGATGCCCGGGGATTTCTAACAACAGTAACAACATTAGCATTAGTGTGCAAGAAGCAGAAGTGTGGACCCCACGTTTCATCGACAACTAAACAACATCCAAGAGAAAAGCCAGTTTTCCAGATGAGTTCTACCTGCTTTCATACACTTTCACTAAATACTGTGGAATGTTTGTATGTAGATACAATGAGCAGCCAGACGATGGAAATCACCTGCTTAGGTAACAAACCTTCTGATCCCGACTGTATGTACATCTCACTGTCAGTTTGTGATGAGTCATTGAGTCGATCTTAAGTCATTTTTTTTAGTAACCTGAGATGTTTGAGTCCAGAGAATTTAAATATTCATCATTGTGAACTGTTCTAAACTTGGTCTTCTCTTCTGGATCCACAGACTCTGTCAGGCTGGAGAACGGATCCAGTCGGTGTTCAGGCAGGCTGGAGGTGAAGTCCAACAACTTGTGGTCCTCCGTGTGTGAAGATGACTTTGACCTGCTGGATGCAGAGGTGGTCTGTAGGGAGCTGGGCTGTGGGGCTCCTTCAGTCCTCCAGGGGGCGCTCTATGGAGAAGCAGAAGCTCAGATATTGACCAGAGAGTTTCTCTGTGAAGGTCACGAGTCTGTTCTTCTGGACTGTGGAAGTTCATGGAGGAAAACAAAAGCCTGTCCACCTGACAAAGCTGTTGGACTCACCTGCTCAGGTAAAGCTGCCACTTAGTGAATGTAGGCGTGTTTCTGTAACATGTTCAATCTCACTGGGAGCTGATGTATCAATAAGCACAGATGGAACTTTTTGTGACATTGACCCCTCTATAGAAATGTCTAGAACACCTGTGCAGGTACATTAATCAGTAAAAGTTTGATTGAAAGTCATCTCAAGCTCTGTTTGCACCGGGCATGTGACCCATGTTCACTCACTCGTCATTACCAAATCCAAGTCTCTGATTGCACATTTGTTACTGAGGCTGATGTTAACGGAGCTTTAGGGAAGTGGACGAGTGTTATGCCCCCTTTCTGGTGTAAAGGTACCTAGGGAGCACAACATAAAAGTCACAGTTGTCCGTTTTAAATGAATAACAAAAAAACAAATAATTTTCTCCAAACAAATATAACAAATTTATTTACAAATGAATGACAGCCAACAAGAACTTAAAGTGAAGCAAAAAGACTTCAGGGTGAACCAAGGCCAAAATAACCAACAAAACCCATCCAACTGAAATCTGTTTTCTTACCTGCACTAAGCGAAAAGGAAAAACAAAGACAAACACTAACCTGTCTGGACTAACATGAACAGGAGAAAAAGTTTACTAAAGAAAAATGTGAGTTCCCCCTACAGCTTCACTTAAACAAAAGTAGACCAAACAAAACTACAGAGTGGGCCTAAACACAAAACCACAAAGATTTACAAAGTGCAAAACAAAAAAACAAAACAGGTGGGGAAGAGGGCCAAGCTGCAGTGGAGACCGGTTGCAGCCAAGCTCCCTTCTCCCAGGTTGGAGGTCCAAGTGGTGTTTTTAAAGGCTAACTCCGTCAGCCTCCAGGTCAGATCTTGACCTGGTTCTGTTTCCATGTTTCTTAAACAATCTTTGATTTTGTGGGTTCATTTCGTAAAATGGAGGGAAGCTCCTTCCACTTTCACAAACCAGCAGTTTTTGCACTTCCTTGTGTGCTAGCAAGACAGCATTTGCTACAGATTTAAGGTCAGATCTTGACCTGGTTTTGTTTCCATGTTTCTCAAACAATCTCTGATTTCTTGGGTTCTCTCAGATCCTGCTACTGTGAGACTGATGGGATCGAGTCGTTGTTCTGGTGAACTCCAGTTGAAAATTGGAAGAGAATGGAGAGCTGTTGATGCCCAGAGATTTCAAAGAACAGAGACAACATTAGCATTTGTGTGCAAGAAGCTGAAGTGTGGACCCCACATTTCATTGACAACTAAACAACTTCTTAGAGAAAAGCCAGTTTTCCAGATGAGTTCTACCTGCTTTCATAAATTTCCACTAAATATGCAGGAATGTGTGTATGAAGATAAAATGAGCAGCCAGACGTTGGAAATCACCTGCTTAGGTAACAAACCTTCTGATGCCGACTGTATGTACATCTCACTGTCAGTTTGTGATGCGTCATTGAGTCAATCTTAAGTCTTTTTTTTCTTTTAGTAACCTGAGATGTTTGAGTTCAGAGAATTTAAATATTCATCATTGTGAACCGTTCTAAACTTGGTCTTCTCTTCTGGATCCACAGATTCTGTCAGGCTGGAGAACGGATCCAGTCGGTGTTCAGGCAGGCTGGAGGTGAAGTCCAACAACTCGTGGTCCTCCGTGTGTGAAGATGACTTTGACCTGCTGGATGCAGAGGTGGTCTGTAGGGAGCTGGGCTGTGGGGCTCCTTCAGTCCTTCAGGGGGCGCTCTATGGAGAAGCAGAAGCTCAGATATTGACCAGAGAGTTTCTCTGTGAAGGTCATGAGTCTGTTCTTCTGGACTGTGGAAGTTCATGGAGGAAAACAAAAGCCTGTCCACCTGACTAAAGCTGTTGGACTCACCTGCTCAGGTAAAGCTGCCACTTAGTGAATGTAGGCGTGTTTCTGTAACATGTTCAATCTCACTGGGAGCTGATGTATCAATAAGCACAGACGGAACTTTTTGTGACATTTATGCCACTATAGAAATGTCTAGAACACCTGTGGTGGACCAACTCATGGCCCCCCTGCAGCCATGCAGAGAAGCCCCCCAACATTGTTTACACACACTATCAGCTCTTGGCCCTAAAAAGACCACCTACCTCCATGGTCAGATAGAAGCCTTACTACCGAAGGAGCTGAGGAGGAGACGACGAGGATGCAAGGCTGGAGTTAAACGACGGATGAAGAAGAGGCGTTTTAAACCCTGCGTCTCCGTGATCATCACCAGGAACGTCAGATCCCTGCCTAACAAGATGGACGAGCTGGAGGCCCTCATACGGACCCAGCAGGAGTATCAGGGGGCCAGTATCATGTGTTCCACTGAAACGTGGCTTCACGAACTGATACCGGACTCTAACGTGAAGATCGCTGGCTTCCACACGGTGCAAGTGGACCGAGACACCATCACGAGTGGCAAGAAGAAAGGAGGGGGGGGCTCGCTTTATGTGTAAACAACAAGTGGTGCAAACCGGAGCACATCCACATCAAGGAGCGTGTGTGTAATCCCAAAATGGAGTTTTTCTCCATCGGACGTCGCCCATACTACTTGCCACGGGAATTTAGAAACGTGATCGCCATCACACCAAAGCAGACGCAGCCTGTGACTTCATCACTCGGTCACTTCTGACCTGCAAACTAAACACCCTGATGCCTTCATCTTCATCACAGGGGATTTTAATCATGCCTGTCTCTCCTCCACTCTTCCTACATTCAATCAGTATGTCCAGTGTACAACAAGGGACAATAAGACTTTGGACTTACTGTATGCTAATGTCACCAATGCATACACATTCACTGCACTGCCCCCACTGGACAAGTCTGACCACAACTTCATCCTCCTCTCCCCATCATACACACCTGTGGTTAAACAGCAACAAGTCACTAAGAAGACTGTTACAAAATGCATGAGTGATTGCGTAGGGGCTATAGATCAATACAGATGTGTGTATGAGTTTCTCCTTTTTCTACATTTTTGAATGCTGGTGTGCCGGAGGATTTTTGTCAAGGTTAAAGTGTAGCGTGGCTCAAAAAAGGTTGAAAAACACTGGTCTAGATCAGTGGTCCCCAACTTTTTTAGCTCCACGGCCCGGTATGACGTCACACAAAGTTTTCACTGACCGGTCTTTTTTTTTCTTTTTCTTTTTTTCAATAAACTTTATTGCACATTTTTCAATTTAACAGACCGGTCTTTAATATGTTGGCAGAGGATTACTGTAGCAACGCCACGAAGAAAAAGGAGGAACAGATACGTGACAACACAAACCCTGAGCTTTAATTTTGACACGCTTGGATAGAACATCGCACAGGTGTCATCATCCTCCCCCCTTCCCACACTCATGGTGCAAAAATGAAATCAAAATCAAAATGGTGCAAAAAAGAAGTACTGTCTATTAAAAGTAGCTTTCTTTTTTTGGAAGTGGAAGGCTCCTTTTCTGTCTCCTGGCTGGGCCTTTTCCACTTGGCAAAAAAACTTTCCAAAGACGTTTGTTTTTCAATCATTTTGCTAGTTCCTGGGTTTTATTTTAGTGGTATCCTATCACGTGACCGAGAAGAGCGCCTTGGCCTGCGTTAACGGTGACATAGACGGATGTGACAGAGAATCAGGCAACTTTTCAAAAATAAAACCTCTTTCAGATTCCGCGGGGGTAGGGGACCACTGATCTAGATAACGGTACAGGAAGTCATTCCTGCCATCAGCCATTAGACGTCATAATTCATCTGGCAGACATGGATGTACATATGATTTTTGAGAGTTCTAGAGTTTTCGACTATATTTTTGCCTGTTTATTTTTCTTTCCTTCCCTGTATATTTTGTGTCTTGAAATTATTCTATCTCTTATCTTGTTCTGTGGTGCTGCTACTACTACTAAATTTCCGTTCGGGGATGAATGAAGTTGATCTTGAATCTTGAATCCACAAAGAAAACGAAGTCCCACTGATAGAAAAAAATACACAAACCACAGAATAAACAGAACAAACAACATAATACAGCTGCAGCTATAAAATGGAGGGAAGCTCCTTCCACTTTCACAAACCTGCAGTTTTTGCACTTCCTTGTGTGCTAGAAAGACAACATTTGCTACAGATTTAAGGTCAGATCTTGACCTGGTTTTGTTTCCATGTTTCTCAAACAATCTTTGATTTCTTGGCTTCTTTCAGATCCTGCTACTGTGAGACTGATGGGATCGAGTCGTTGTTCTGGTGAACTCCAGGTGAAAGTTGGAAGAGAATGGAGAGCTGTTGATGCCCAGATATTTCTAAGAACAGAGACAAATGTGTGCAAGAAGCTGAAGTGTGGACCCCACATTTCATCAACAACTAAACAACTTCTTAGAGAAAAGCCAGTTTTCTGGATTAATTCTATCTGCTTTCATAAATTTCCACTAAATATGCAGGAATGTGTGTATAAAGACACAATGAGCAGCCAGACGATGGAAATCACCTGCTTAGGTAACAAACCTTCTGATGCCGACTGTATGTAAGTCTCACTGTCAGTTTGTGATGCGTCATTGAGTCGATCTTAAGTCTTTTTTTTTTTTTAGTAACCTGAGATGTTTGAGTCCAGAGAATTTAAATATTCATCACTGTGAACCGTTCTAAACTTGGTCTTCTCTTCTGGATCCACAGACTCTGTCAGGCTGGAGAACGGATCCAGTCGGTGTTCAGGCAGGCTGGAGGTGAAGTCCAACAACTCGTGGTCCTCCGTGTGTGAAGATGACTTTGACCTGCTGGATGCAGAGGTGGTCTGTAGGGAGCTGGGCTGTGGGGCTCCTTCAGTCCTCCAGGGGGCGCCGTATGGAGAAGCAGAGGCTTCAAAGTGGAACAAAGAGTTTCTCTGTGAAGGTCACGAGTCTGCTCTCCTGGACTGCAACCACGCCAGACTAGAGAGAAGCTGCTTAGCGGACAAAGTTGTTGACCTCACCTGTTCAGGTGGAGGAGGAGGCACAGCTTTAAAACTGGTGACACGTGTGATCATTTATCAATAACGTATCTGTTTGTGTCTATATGAAGGAATCATCCGCTTGGAGGGAGGCGTCAGTCACTGTGCTGGAACACTGGAGATGTTTTACGGTGGAGAATGGGGACCAGTAGCTGCTTCTAACTGGAGCCGGGACTCCGCCTCCGCAGTGTGCGCTCAGCTGGGTTGTGGTTCTGCTCTGTCTTCCAGAAGCAAAGACAACTTTCTAAACAGACCTGTGTGGTGGATCCAGCCTCCTGTGTGGCCTATCACTGGAAGACTGTAATATTATGCATTGGGTTGATCACAGCCAATCTACTCTTGAAATATTATGTTCAGGTAAAACCAAACAACAACGTCATTATTTTACTGGTCATGTCCCATTTTGCTGCAACACTCTGTAATTCTAGAATTTACTGATCCAGATCAGCACCAACTGTGTCAGGAAAGATGAAAACCAGCGAGGTAGACCTTCAGAAAAAAGTCTGACTGGGCCTAAGAACTTTATTTTGAAAGTAAATAGGAAGTTGTGGATACAGATACCAACAAATTCTCATTTTTTCATTGTATTTAACAGAACACTATGATCACTGGTGACACCCAGGTTTTGTTTAATATACCTTTTTTTTTAGAAAATGAGAAACATTTAGTCTCCGTAGGTGAACACAGTCCATTAGGAGGTTAATAAAAACATTAGGATTATTTTTCCAAGAAACAGTTCAAATTTCTGAAGAATCAAATATCCAATATGACTCAGCAGAAATCCTCTGTTTCAGTCTCTGTGGTCGGTTTGATGATCCGTTGGTGTGTCGTCTCTGTGGGTTTGATGGCGATGATCCTCGTTACCTGCTTCTACGCCACGGTACTGAACACACAACCTGCACAGCAAATACAGGACCTGAAGTTTTTATAGTGATGGTGAATTGTTGACTTTTAGACCAGCAGAAAACCAGACAGAGAACATGAGAGGAACCGAGACGATCCTGATGGTTCTGGATCTGGAGGCTGCACAGAGGAGAGGACTGCAGTGTGAAGGAAAGAATGAACAGCTGTAAAACTCTGCATTAGATTTCAATATGTTCCAGAAACGTCTATATCAATATTAACATTTTACCCCAAACAATTTTAAAGATAAAACTAATGAGACAAGTAGCTTGTTCGAAGAAAATGTCATTGTCATTCTTGCTCATGTAATCCTAATTTTGTACAAAGAGAATGAGGTGAGCGTTAGATGCAGATGTTTTACAAAAGCTGTGAAGTAAGAAGCGCTTTCATACACCAGATTCATGCTTGAAAAGTTGGAGCAAATTATTTTGGAATGATACCTGCTTTATTGTTGATAACTCACTCCAGTTTTAATGGGTCACGTTCAGAAATCCTAGAAAAGAAAAAGAAAAGGTTTGATGTTTTAAATGCACTAGAAGGAATTTAAGTTATAGTCAAGCTAAAATGCAAGTTACAGGTCAACTGGAAACTAGCATCGCATTCGAATTCCTTCTCTACTCATTCCTAGGTGCACCATATCGGGGGTTTGCTTTGACTGTATATGAGAACTGGACTGAGTGGCCCCTCCCCCTCTGGTGTTGATGCCTCGATACATCCCGTGGTGCCCACTTTGAAACAGTCTGTTCGAAACCTTTGATTGACAGATTGTCCTGAGTCTGCTTTCAGAGGCAGAGGTGTAGACTTCCAATAAGCTTGGTGAGAGTGGTTGCCATAGAAATGTTAACTTGGACCAATAAGCAAAGCCGTGGATGTAGAGAGTGTAGCCAGACGGCACAGAATGTTGGTGTGGGGTAGACTCTGGTGGTGAGGATGATGAAGGGAAGAAACAGTCGAAAAAGGACGACACCAAACTCGATTCGCGCGTCAGGGACGTCCTGTTTCTAAGTGAAGGTTGTCCACTAAACAAGGCACACGTTAAGGCCTTTATTTTTCTTCAAAAAGCCCGAAGCGCCCTAAATATGGATTTTTTCTGGTTGTTCTTACTGATGTTGAAGTGACTTTGAGAGGTCCACCGTTTGGTTGAGTTTTATTGTGAATGCACCAATGCGACTAACGTGTAGCTGTGTCGGACGGTGTTCATTTGTTTTTTTTTACTCCTGACATGTTTTTTACGTGTTATTACCAACGATAGGAGTTTGCGTGGTCACAGGGCAACCCAATTCTGAATAAAGATGCGAGGTCGGACAGACATCCTTAGAGCTGTTGGATGTCTGTTTCCAGCTCTCCTGGAGGGAAATCATACTGAGCTCTTGGTGTCTGTTTTTTGATACGGTCTTTTGTTTTTAGTGTAAACGTCGCACTGTAAACCGAGTGAGGGGGGTGCGCCCACACCTTAAATCTCAAATCTGGCTCAAAGCTGAGCAGCATTAAAACAAAGATGATTGATCTGAGATTCAAAGCAAACACCTGATCACACACGTTGACAGTCCTTCCTGTCTGTTGGTGTTCCAACCGTTGAATCCTTGACATCCTGCTGGAGGCAATTCCATCTGTTCATCACATAATTACAAGCTTGTTACGCAGAAAATTCAGTCTGCTTCTCAGGCTCCAATGTCAAACAACTCAATCCGGAAACAGTCATAAATGTATTTACAGTCATATATATATGACAACCCTACAGGGAAGAAAAGAGTTTGGATTTTCACTCTATGTAACCTTTTCCTTTTTTTTTTCATAAAATCTAACAGCTAGAAAATAAATGGGTGTAACCCTTCTAATTTCAGTTTAAGTGATGCCATATTTCTGTATATTTCAAAATTAAATGACGTTTTGGATGGACTCTCTCAGAATTGTGCCTAATATGTGACTTTATGAAAGACATGGGCATAAATCATAAATTCCTCCGCAGCATAGACATCCATGGGGTCCAGGATTGCGGGGGGGGGGGGGGGGGGGGGGGGGGGGGGGACTTCAGCCTCCCCCCCAAAACTGCAGATGTTCCTCTGGTTCCAACACAAAGGAACATCCAACCAGCTTTTTCCAGCTGCTTAAATGTGAACAGAAAGCAACATGAAAACATGCTAGTTTACCTGCAAAAGGGTTAGCTTTAGCTGCTGACGATGCAAAAACCACACCAAACCAAAGGGATTTGAATTTGAAATACTGCACATTTCCACGCTTGCAAAGCAAAAAAAAACAAAATGCTTTAGTCTTTGTTGCTTAGTCAATATATAAACCATTTTGTTAGCAAACAGTTTCTAGACCAAAGTGTTAAAGAAATGGGTTTTACTTACTTACAAATGTCTTTTTATGTATAAAAATAAAATGTTTTAAGCCTCAGTCCCACTTGCATGCCTCCATCATTTATCTCCTGGCCAGGTGCAGATAACAAAGGCTTTGAGTAGATAAATTACAACAAATCCACATTTCCAAGAAAAACACCCTTTAATTTCATAATGAATCCACGTAATTGTATCAATGAAAGCATAAAATCCCAGATTTGGACGTTGTTGTGGGGTTTTTTTTGTGTTGTGATAGTTTGTTATGTTATATTTAAAGTAAATCTTGGGGATCAAACAAGCAAAGACTGTAAGGTGTAAGTCACATACAAACACAGACAGTGTCAAACAGCAAAGAAGGAGGGAAGGGGAGGCAGGAGAAGGACAGTGTGAGTTCTGCTGGCCACGCCTTCATCCGTTTCACACATGAGAAACCACCTCAATAGCAGCTGTAAGAGGTTTTCACCATTTATGGTCAAGTTCTTCAGTCTTTGTGCTTGTGCAGTTTCCAGGGTTAAACGGACCAACAGATTCAGTCATCAAATGCAGAGCTTCACATGTGCCACCGGAGCTCCTCAAGGCTCCATTCTTGGCACACTCGTTTTTATTTTTTATTTGTATATTTTTTACTTTGACAAAGAGAGAATAAATCCACCATGGACGTAGAAACACGCATTTCTTCAAGATTTTCTAGTGTCACCCAGAGCCGGGGTTGACGCCGCTTGTCCACTTACAGATGCACAGATGCAGAGATGTGTCGGTTTTGATGCAAAGGATCGTGGTTTTAATCAGATTTACACAATTCATGTTTCGAAACATTTCTGCACTATTGTACAACTAAACATCTTTAATCCACTGATGACACAGATCAGAGGCTCAACTATCAAATTTCAGAGGGGTGTGCAGCCACATTACCCCCCCCCCCCCACACACACACACACAAACACAGACATAAATGCACATACTAAAAGCTATATAAAGCTATCTATTTTTTTTATAACTTGTCCTGTCCAACAGCTGGGCAAATAGTTGAGAGCTGAAGGCCTCTTGTGTTGGACATATTTTACTTTAACAACAGGGGTTATTAGTCTTCAGACAAACCAGAGGTATGTCTGAATAAACCCCTTTTGGAATCGAGGCCAAACTTTATTAATTTGAATCATATTTGAAAATCTTTTGTGTTGGACCGGGCAGAAAAGGAAAGGAGGGAAGAAGAGAGAGGGATATTAGAGAGGGGGAGATAGGAGGATGATTATAGTAAAACCATGAAGAATCGTAAAGCAACAAGTTTCTAGATGGTTATACTCATTACAGTGAGGTTCAGATGTAATACAAGTCTATAAGGGCGGGGCCTGTCCACACACACTCATTCAAATGTTAAGATGGCGCTCCCCAGTGTGCGACATCGTGCTGCTCTCACAGTCAGGTTTTGTTTTGTTTTCTTTTTGTTAGATGTGTTTCTGTCTCATAACGTCTATAAAGTGTTACGTCAAGTACAACCAGGAAGCCCTCTTACGGCTATAACAAACTAGTCACAGAGGATATTTCGACACGAATATCTTGAACCTCCACCTGGAGCTTCATCCCCATGCTGGAATCTCCCCACAACAGGCCACAACAGGATCGTCTCCCAGAATCGAGCTGCCGCCTCGAAAGCACGGAAGACGGGGAGGGACCGCACGAAGGCTACGCCGGCTGGCTAGCCGCGGGACGCTAACACTCCCGATCGTTCTCCTCGCCAACGTACAATCTCTGGCGAACAAGATGGATGATCTCATCAGCAGGTTGGCTACACAGCGACACATCCAGGACTGCTCCGTCTTTCGTCTGTGAAACGTGGCTCAGACAAGGGACCCCCGACGAGGCCATAACACCAGCCGGGTTCAGTGTTTACAGAGCCGACCGCGGTGCCGCTAACTGCGGCAAAATGCGCGCCGGGGGGACCGCGATTTTTATTAAACAGTCCTGGAGCTCCGACAACACCGTCATCTCACAGTCTTGCTCTGAAAACGTGGAAAATCTGACTGTAAAGTGTAGGCGATTCTAACTACCAAGGGAGCTGCAGTGCACCATTCTGAGCACTGTTTACATTCCCCCCTCAGCTAACGAGGCAGCTGCACTCCAGGAGCTGCACAACATGATCAGCAGGCATGAGAACACCTACCCTGATGCTGCATTTGCGATCGTAGGAGATTTCAACCACCGTGATCTCTGGAAAAGTCTTCCAAAATTCCACAGATTTATTGACTTCCCCACCAGGGTAAAAAATATTCTGGATAAATGTTACAGCAACATCAAAAACGCATTTGCTGCAACCCCCGAGCCTCACCTCGGAAAGAACGATCACTTAGCCATCCTGCTGAAGCCCACATACACCAGGAGGCTTAAAGCAGATCCAGTCACAACCAGGACTGTAATGACTTGGGGCCTCATTTATAAACGTTGCGTACGCACAAAAGAAGGCGTACGCCACTCTCTACGCAATAGTTGAGATTTATAAAAAGCAAACTTGACGGGAAAATGTGCGGTCCTTCACGCAAGCTCTGACCCAGGCGTACGCACAAAAACGGGTGAAATGAGAAACGGCGACACCGTCGGCAGATGGAAGAAGCACGTGAAAGTGAAAATGACAATACTGCCTCATAAATAACATGAAGACTTCACAAAGCAAGTCTCACAATGAACAGCTACACGAACACCCGTTTGATCGATCAGCAGTGAAACAAACAAAAACAATCAAACGAAAATTACAACAGAAATTCAAATGAACACATATTTGCAAAAAGAAAAGTGAAATATGTTCTGCAATATTGGCATGTTATGCTTTTCATCCTCATAAAAAATATAGTTAACAGAACGAAATAATGTACAAAACTGTTATTCTCGTCAATGTGTCCGTCTGGCGGAGCAGATATAGTCAAAGTCAAAGTCAAAGTCAGCTTTATTGTCAAATATGCTGCATCCGTAAGACATACAGCACAGATGAAATAGCTTTCCTCTCACCCCACAGTGCAAGCAGCATATAAAATAATAAATAAATGACTTAAAAATACATTCTTTTAAAAACAATAAAGCCGATAGAGCCGCTGCGTGTGCACGCGCCGCCAGATGCGTGCGAATCAGACAGACAGACAGACAGACAGACAGACAGACAGACGTATTAATTGTCCACTGGGGAAAGTTGTTTTCATAGTAAAACTTTTCTTCATAAGCTACAGAATTATGGTATGCATAATCAATCAATCAATCATCATCAATCAATAGTCATTTAATAATCATGCATATGCCTTTAGTTTGTCTTATTTTTGATAAAACAATGTATGGCGTATGTCTCAACCATTCAGAAAGCAACAAGAAATTACATTTGCGCTGAACAATTTCCCATTTCCACGTGGATTATTACCGACATCTGTAGCTTGTCAGATGCAATGAAATGGATGGAAATAAAATGCCCCATCACAATGCGTAATGACGCACAATGGCTGATCTTGGATCTTAGAAGATGTGGCAAATGGAAGAATTTGAAGTGAACGAGTCTTTAGACAACAAGAAGACTTGCTGGTAAACGAGGACGAGTGGCTTATGAGCCGGTTCCGACTTTCTCGAGCCGTCCTGTTGGAGCTTTTGGGGGTGTGTCACCCGGTGCATCAGGTGTGTCGTGCCCCCCCCCCCCCCCTCAGTCACCACTCCACGTAAAAGGGATTCCCCAATAATTGCCGCCACTCTCTCATCAAGAGGGGTCAGCTCCGGTGTCCCCTGTCCCCCACACCCGTGGCAGACACACTCTAGCGATGCAGCGCCAGACGTTTTTCTGCCTCGACTTTGATGTCCGACCATTTCTTTTTTATTTCGGCCGCGGTCCGTGGTCTGGCCACTCACATGCCTTTTTGGCATTAGTAATGCCCACACTGTGCCCTCCAAACAACATTTTTCTCCTCTTTTCCACCTCGCCAACGATAACTTCTACTTCACATCGAGTGAAGTTACGTTTTTCTTATTTTCTCCCTGTGTTTGCCATGGTTTCACTATCAATGAATATTCATTTGTGGGCGTTTCACGGACTATTTATGGGCAACTATGGGCGTGTCATGAAGCCGCAAAAGCTGCGCAGCATTTAGAATTGATTGTGATTTATTAAGGGAAGGATGCGTAGGATGTGCTTGCGCACGGTTTTATAAATCCGAATATTTCTGTGCGTACGCACGTCCTATGTTTCATCAGTACGCCACTTCTGACGCAAATCCTACGCAAGGTTTTATAAATGAGGCCCTTGGACTGACAAAACTGTGGAACAACTGAAAGGCTGCTTGGAGGCCACAAACATGAGCATCTTCAAAGCAGCTTCACCAAACATGAATACACAGACACAGTTAGCAGCTACATAGACTGGTGCACCTCCATTTGCATTCCAACTCGGACCATCCGCATCTTCCCTAACCAAAAACCCTGGTTCAACACAGACGTACGCATAAAAATACACAAACGGCGTGCAGCCTTCAAATCAGGAGGCAGCATACAAACGCGCTATGACCTCCAGAAGTCCATCAAAGCTGCCAAAAGAAGCTACAGTCAGAAAATTGAGAGCTGCCACAGGGAAACCAACACAAGAGGCCTGTGGAAGGGGATCAAATCAATCACCGACTACAAGACAAACACCAGCAGATCAGAGTTCCAGAATAACATCCCACCAGACAGCCTTAACAGCTTCTTTGCAAGGTTCGACCAGAACAACAAAGAGGTCCCCTAAAAAGACCTCCTGGGCCCCAGAAGAGGCTGCACTGCAGGTTTCCCACACACAGGTCCTCAGGGCCCTGAAGCAGGTGAACCCACACAAGGGTTCTGAAAGCCTGCTCAGAGCAGCTAGCAGAGGTGTACACAGACATCTTCAACCTCTCGCTATCGCAGGAAACGGTGCCCCGAATCTTGAAGTCCTCAGTGATCGTGCCGGTCCCGAAGAAAACACACGTCGCAACGATGAACGACCTGAGACTCGTGGCTCTCACCCCTGCAGCAATGAAATGTCTGGAAAAGCTGGTTCTGTCACACATCAACTCCGTGGTTAAAGCATCCACGCACACACCACACGCTTCCACGACAGCTTTTTCCCAACAGCAATCAGAATGCTGGCAAAGGACATTAGAAAGGGAAGACTGGACTGAATCACTAAGTGAAAGAAACAACAATTATGTGCAATAATTCTATGTGCAATAATTCTTCTGTACAGTCTGGGTCGCTGCAATATTCATATTTTCATATTTATATTTTTTATATATCTTGTAATTTTGTTGTCTGATTTTAACTTGTAACTTTATTCAATTATTTTTTTCTATTTTTAATTTAATTTACCCTGACATGAGAGATGCCAAAGAAAAATTCCGATGTACCGCATGTGCAAACGGCAATAAAACCTTGAACCTTGAAACATACCTGTTGGCTAAAAAAAAAATTCCCATGTCAACATGTACACAATACAGATATTGTTCACACACGCATACTTATGCCTAACACACCAACTAGTGTGAAATATTTCATTCATTCAATCATGCAAACTATTAGTGTAAAGGTGAGCTAACACCTGTGCTCAGGTGAGTGTTTATGTTTTTCTAAAATGGATGATGGAAGGAGGAAGAGGGAGAGTGCCCAGCCATCCCCACACCAAGACCCCCACCACAGCAGCAGCGGGAGCCAGAACCCCCCAACACCCGCATCGTAGCAGATGGAGAACAACCGCTCCCCAGGCAATCACTTCCGCCCCCCAGGCCAGGGCCAGCAGGACCGTCACGGGGGCCCCCCGGAGCCAGAGAGCAGGAAGGCATGGGGGGAAAGAGAGCGCTGCCCCAGCCCAACCAGGAGAGCAGCCCCCCCACCGCACCGGGAGGGCCCAACACAAGGCCCTGCCGAGAGGAGCGCCCACAACCCCAGATGAGCGCCTCATCACCACCAAGGAGTTATGGGTATCCCCCCACCCCAACCCTAGGTACGAGCCAGGACCCGCCAGCTGCCCCCGCCCAGGAGGAGGACACCCAGGAGAAAAGGGGGCCCATAAGGGGTGTAAACACGGCCCCGACCAGACTCACCCACAGTTGGAAATTTGTGGAATCATTGAGAAGAGATAATTAACTTTGGGTAAGATTTTCATTTTAATTTCATTTTGGGCTACCTTGCCCATGAGGGACAGAGGCAGGCTGACCCAGCGGGTTAGGTTCAGGGTCGGTAAAGCGGAGTTTCATATGTAAAATAAGGAGCTCAGACACATTTGGGTGTAGAGGATCGCTGCAACCTTTATATTCTTTTTCGTTCACATAACCTGAAGTTCATTTGTCTTCTTACGTCATTACGTCCTTACATCATCCCAACACCAATGTGGAAATAAAGTGTTAAATATGGCCCCTCCTCCAGATGAAACGTCCTGTTTCAACATAAAACAATAAAGAGGAAGGAAAATAGTCTGTTATATTAGCATTAGAACGTTGAAAATCACAAAAAGTGCTTCTCTCCAGACAGAAGCGTCACACAGACAGAGATCTTGTCTTTGGAGGAAGGATTCAGGTGAACATCTGCAGGGACACAGACTGCTTCAGTGAAGGGGTGGGGGTGTCTAAGGGCAGGGAGGCTAGTTTATCTTAGTCAGTTTGTTAGTTCATTTTAGTATTTTCCTATTGAATTCTATGTATTCATGATGCTTCTGATTTTATGTTTCACTCTTCCAATAACCGATACAAAGCCCATCGAGACGACTGTTGTGAATTTGGGATATACAAATAAAATTGAATGCAGTGGATGAGGCAGTGGTCCATATGATCATCAAAGACTGTCAGCCACTCAGCTTTGTTGAAAATGAGGGATTCAAGGAGCTCCTGAAGCTTATTGTACCCTCGTATGCTCTACCAAGCAGGAAGGTATTTAAATTTTTTATTATGTCTGTACTAACTATATAACTATATTTTATTGGTGTTAACAGTATTTGTATGGTTATTTTCAGACCGTCAAGGACTTGGTGAGCCAGAGATATGAGGAGGAAAAGGAGAAAACAAAAAAGGACCTCCAGAGTGCCGTTGCTGTTACTTTAACAGCTGATATGTGGACGTCTATGAATATGGAGGCATATCTAGCTGTTACTGGCCACTATGTGGACAAAGAAAGCCATGAACTCCATTCATCAGTCTTGGCAGTGCAGCATTTTCCTCAGAAACACACTGCAGAAAACATCGCCATGGTTAAAAGGAGCCTCATGGAGGAGTGGGGCATAGCAGGAAAGGTCAGGTGTCTTGTCACTGATGCAGCAGCAAACATGACTGCATGTGCTCGAATGCTGCAAATACGGCCTACCATTACTATAGCCCATTCCCTAAATGTAATTGTGAGAAAATCATTTGATCAAATCCCAACAATAACTGAAGTGCGCGACAAAACACGACACATTGTGACATACTTTTGATCAAGCGTGACTGCTAAAGAGAAGATCACTCAAATACAGCAACAGCTGGAAACACCGGGCCATAAATTCATAAACGAGGTGCCAACACGATGGAACAGTACCTACCAAATGTTTGAAAGAATGACTGAGCAGAAGGAGGCAGTCTGGGTGTCACAGGCCTCATTAAAACCTGACATCACTCCACTGACTCCAGAAGAATGTCAGATCATTGAAGAGATGCTCAGGGTTTTTGCTCCTTTTGACCAAGCTACAAGAGAACTTTCTGAGGAAAAAAGGGTCTCTGGGTCAAAGGTCATTCCCATGATGAGAATGCTCCACACTGAGCTTCAACGTCAGGCCACAACAGTGACAAAAACAGCTGCTCAGCAACTGGCTGAAAACTGAGGAAGCGGCTAACTGACGCTATTTGCGGCATGGAATCTCTCAGTGTGATGACTCTGGCAACTCTGTTAGATCCCAGATTTAAAAAGAATGGATTTGTTAGCCAGCAAAAGGCAAGTGAAGCAAGCGGTGAAGAGGCTGCAGTCAGAATGTCCAGAAGAAATGAGGACCCAAGAGTCGACCCAAGAGAAGAAGAGCCTAGCTCTTCACATGGGTCAGAACCCAGGTCAGGTATCAAAATACATTTCTGTGGCACTTTGTGATATGATATATCATGTGATAATAAAGTAATGATTAACTATTTTTTTAGGGCACAATCTCTGGAAAACTTTAGATATGGAGGTTGCAGAGACCCAGAAGACAAGGAACGCTACAGCTGACTCCATTATTGAAGTCCAACGCTACCTGGCAGAAACAAACACACCCAGAAACCAAGATCCTTTGCAATATTGGAAAAGGAACCAGGAAATATACACACATCTTCATCAACTTGCACTTAAAACTCTCTGCTCACCATCATCGTCTGTATCATGCAAAAGAGTATTTTCCAAGGCTGGGGAGCTGGTGTGTAAGAGGAGAAATCGCCTTGGAGCAAAGACACTCCAAAAACTTTTGTTTCTCAATAAAAATTCATGAACTAATTACTTTTTTGTCTTTTATTTTCAACAGTTAAGTTGACAAATCTGCACATAAGTTAAAAATTGTAACTGAATTTTTACTCTAATTTGCCATATTTTACATACCAACTCAGTTTTAGCATTTACACGAACAAGGAATGTATTTACCTGCAAGGATTTGATAACTACTGCAGGGGTCACTATTGGGTGACCAACACAGTATCAATACAGTGCCGACACAGTTTGTTTAGTGTGTCAATACACTCCTTGAGGTATCATCGTCCCATCACTAGGTCACGCAGAAGATGCATGGCAGTCTCAGTTTTGGAACGGAGTCAAACAGTTTTTTTTACCTCGCTAAATTCTTCTCGTTAATTTGCATATTTTCTTTATATTTATTCAGTTTTTCCCTTAAGTTCACTGTGGATTATTGTTCATTTTTCAACCTGAAGAAAAGGAATTAAAGATTTTTCTCTTTTATTTTTTGACTCTTTGGATTTTTTATTGGATTGTTGGATAACGTGGAGAGCTGCAGGAGCGTCAAAACTGAGGACTTAACACTGGACCTATAGGTGGGGTTCACCTTGACTACGTCACCTGTCTGTTGCAGAGCCACACATTTACATTCACACCTATGAAGCATGTTTTTGGATGGAAACCGGAGAAAACCCACACGAGAACGAGGAGAACATCCAAACTCAACACAGAAAGAACCCAGCAGGGATTTGAACCATTTATGCTGCAAGAGTGCTAACCACTGCACCACCATGCAGCCTATTTTTTACCCCAATTCATTGATATAACTGTCATAGTTTTGAGGTGATGTTCATATTTATTTGTGTGACACAAAGTGTTGCCACATCTGGGGACACGGCAACACTTTTGCCACAAAGGCAATTAAAAACAACCAATTGCCCCCATGAGGCTAATATTCAGCCATGCTCTCTTTTTGAACCCAAAGATTATTTCAAAACTTAATCTCTGAATCTTCATCAGGAAACAGGATTCTTGATAACGGATCTGCAAAACGGTTCAACAGGAAACTCTTCTGACCAGAAATGATCATTTGACATTTGTGCTGTGCAGCAGCGGAGCTACTCTGCAGCTTGACTTCTCTTTTTTAGGGTTTAAGTTCTGCACCACATGGAAAAGTGTCAGAATGAGGAAGTTTTAGGAAGAGGTGGAAAAAGGGAGGTGGGGGTAAACATGGAGAACATGTGGGGATCGACACGAAGAGATAAAACATGAAAAAAGTCGCTTGGAGCTTAATGCTGTCAACATTTAACCCTTGTGCTATTCTAGGCACTTTAACATTGGGAGTTGGGTCATCTAGACCCCACTAGACAGTGCTCTGAACCTTTTTTCTTCAATGATTTGTGATCTTCACTGGTGTCCATGGATTACATGAAATCCTCTCCACCTTTATCCACCTTTGTCATGGTAGGGAGAACACGTCAATGGTCATCTTGACCCCATAGGATAGCACAAGGGTTAACA
Source organism: Oryzias curvinotus (assembly GCA_023969325.1). NCBI lineage: Eukaryota > Metazoa > Chordata > Actinopteri > Beloniformes > Adrianichthyidae > Oryzias > Oryzias curvinotus. The sequence goes on from CM043723.1 coordinate 20,028,136, forward strand.
GGATATGTGCACGACCCCCACATCTACACACTCAAACGCACAAACAAGCGCACACCTTTGAAAATGAGGAATTGTTCTCAATCAACCTACCTGGATAAATACAGGTTCAACAAGATGCAGAAAATGTGTTCTTTCAGAGTCAGATACACAATGATACAAAGTTAACATATTTACGGCTCGGTGGTGCAGTGGGTAGCGCTTTCGCCCCACAGCGAGTGATTGGCTGACTGCCACAGTGGGTTTTCTCCAGGAACTCCAGCTTTCTTCCACAGTCCAAAAACACGTTTTGTAGATGGGTTGATCATTTTGAAATTGTCCCTCTGTGTGAATTTGTGGCATTGGGACAGGCTGGGGCAACCCTGTGACCCCGAAAGGGGTAAATGGATGGATGATTGTGTTTGATCTCTCCTATCAGCATTCTTAGGGTTATGTCACACTGAGGAAGAGTGTAAAATGTAGAATGGTTTAGTCCAGTGTTTTTCAACCTTTTTTGAGCCGCGGCACACTTAAACCTTGACAAAAATCTCGCGGCACACCAGCATTCAAAAAAATAAAAAACGGGAGAAACTCAGTCTGTTTTGAACAGTTCCTCCACAATCTCACATTCTTTTTTTTATAATTGTGGCAGAAAACGCTGGAAGCTGCAGCTGTTTTTTTTCTCTAAAAGATGTAATATAAGTTAAGTTAAAAGATTTAAAAACTGTTTGATTTGTGTTCGTTGTGGTTTCAAGACGTTAAGAGGAGAGACGAGTTGGGTTACTTTTAACCCAATGCATCATGGGAGATGTAGTTCAATAATCCGCCGAATGCAGAACGACCCGGTCTCTGAGCTTCATGGTTTTGTTCTCTTGTTCCACGGTCTGACACCGGATTCTGTGGAAAGCTACACCACTAAAGACGAGCTTTAGCTGGTATTTTATTTGAAACTGAGCGACTTTATCAGCAGAATGCACAACAAGGAAGTGAAGACTTTAACCACTTCTGATTGGTCAGACTGATGACACGTGATTAAGAATCCAAGAATGATTGGTGGAGACAGTTAAAGGGGCATGACTTTTGCTAAAACGGAGATTTAAGATGCAGCTAAATCGGTACCGTCATTTTTATCAAAATGTCTTTAATAGAATCAAATAAACACAAAGAAAAAAGTATTTTATGATCTGTCATATTCCTTACTTCTTAGTGTTTTTTTAGGACTTGTTTGGATGAACAAAGAGGTTGAAATCCTGGAGATCGTAAATGTTTCAGTTGAGGGCAATTTCCCACGGCACACTTGACCATCTTCCACGGCACACTAGTGTGCCGCGGCACACTGGTTGAAAAACACTGGTTTAGTCCAAAAAACAGCAAGATGAACTACAAACAGACTGTAACGTAGACACACAGCACCAGGGGCAAACGCCTTTTCAGTGCCGCTTTATGTGAGGAAACATGTGACATACATGCAAAAGTGAGAAAACGTAATCAAAATGTATGAAAACTTTGTAATAAAGCATTGCATTGAAACACACTGAATTAGCAGGAGGCCCTCAACCCAGTTTGCATTGGATTGCACAATTTGCAGTGAGGCTGAGCTTGATGCTGCAACAGGAAACACGCTAAACACAGAGATCTGGAGGATAAAATGATTGAAATGATTCAAATGTTTGTGGATGTCATGAAGGAAAAGTGAAAAATGTTTAGTTTTTCCACCTTTTTAAACGAATTCTTTAAAACTTTAATAACTGTTATTATTTTCTTTGCTTGCCATCCTATAATGAACAAATCCAGAGCAGATGAAGGCAGTTTTTCTCTGCTTCTTTTATTTTGAAGCTGAATTAATTTGCTATAAACCACTTTTCTCTGATGTGGAGTGACGGCTCAACTCCAAGCTCCTTCCAGACTCCTGAGCTTCCTCCACCTTTCTAAGGTGACCAGAGTCTTCCTCAGAGGGAAGTCTTGTTTTTTATAGTTGATCACATCTTGGTTATACTCCTGAAGTTTCTTCTGATAAAAGATATATCTTGCAATGTAAAGTTCTGAGCCACAAGTGTCAGAAAATTAAAACCCTTATAGATGCTCAGCAGCAACAAATACAGAGAAAATCATCCAAACTAGTGTCTTTGAGGGATGTTGTGTATAACAAGTTGTCAGAGTTAGAAGAAAAAAAAGTGAGCAGAAAGGCTGGGAGGGCGGGGCCAGAGCACTGGAGTGATAAGTAGAGGAGTACGGGAGGGGAGGACACACAGAGAGGACATGGAGCGTCCAGCTCTGCTGCTGTTTGTGGGTCTCTGCAGCTCAGGTAAAACTCTGCTTCCATCCTGAGTCACTTTTACTTTTAGATCTGGGAGAAAGCAGTGGCGGCTGTTTGCATTCCTGCTGACCGCAGAAGAATCTGAGTTAGAAAATGTCACAGATGACACGCTGTTCCCCCCACAGGGGGCCCTCATGTTGAGGATGGGGTTGTTTCTGTACCAGGTTCAGTTTGGTCGTCGATGCACAATAAGGAGGATGAGACTCAATTCTGGTCACTGCATCTTTAATTCTGCCTTTAAAACAGTGCAAACAAAATAGCATCAGTGGACATCACAACTGCAGCTCTCAGCTCAGACTGCTCACTCCAACTGGAAAGGGAGGGGCAGTGGCTGCATGGTGAAGGCATGCCTGCCCTGCGCAACAGGTAACCGTGTGACACAAATTTTCTTATAAAATAATTGGAAGATTAACAAAATATTTATTTACATAATGTGTTAACTCAAAATAAAATAATTTCCAAATTAAATAATCACTGTGAACTTTTGAGAATGTTCCTTAAAAAAATCAATTTGCTACATTTCCATGGAGATCATTCTTGTCTCTGTAGGTAGGGACCCTGAAAAAATTAAGAGGAGCATCAGTTGAAAACGGCTGCAGCTAAATTCTGCTTGATATCAAACCAAAGTTTCCTCAAAAACAGTCTGGGTTTTTTGTAAGAATGAATAATTTAGAAAAGTTTTCTTCCATAAATAATATGGGACGGCTGTGTTGCAGATGTGTGTGTGTGCGTGCGTGTGTGTGCATGTATATATTTATAACTGTATATATGTATATATTTATATATGGATATATAAAACTTAAATGAATTCAGTTGGTAACAAGTAATTACAAGTACATTACAAGTAATTGAGCTGAATTTGTTTAACCTAATTTCTTATGTCCATCCAACTCAATAATTGTTTATACAACTCAAATGTACATATGTATCTAACTCAATGTCATATTACTCCAATTCAATTAAATGTTTTTCCATCTTAATTTATTGTACTTTTTGCACATGTCTAAGTTTAATTTTTTGACATTTTTATATTAAAATAATCACCGTGTGGATTTGCAAAATACAACATGACTCTGATTCTAACTTCAGTTCTTATAACATCGTGTGACACTAGTGGTGCTAAATAAACTCATCACCCTCTCCTTCTTCTCACTCATGGTGCAGAAAGAATTTTCACCCAGACAGGCAGAGGGAATGGTATCCAACAATTCCTTGCGCTGCCAATCTAACAGCAGAACCCCCGTCTGAAGAGAGCAGTTAGCTATATTTAAAATCTCTGACTCAAAGAATTTATAAAACGTTTATAAAAAGAGAAGTGGGAATGGGGTCTAAAAGGCAGGTTGTAGTGTTTGCTTGGGAAAAAACTCGACCAAGCATCTCTGCATCAACCAGGACAAAACTCTCCAGTGTTTCCTCAGGTAAAGACAATGCCACTGACCTGCTAGGATTACTGTTATGTACCGGTTGAAGGTTGGATCTAATAGCATTGACTTTATTCCTGAAGTGGTCAGCAAAGTCCTCACATGCAGTTTGTGAGTGAGGCATGATGGATTTATTAAAATCTTTGTTTAGTAAAAAATCAATAGTCTTAAAAAGAAACTGGGGGTTGTGTTTATTGTTTGTGATGAGATTTGAAAAATAAAGTGTCCTTGCCTGTTTAACAGCGTGGTTGTAGGTTTTTAGTTGATCCTTTAAAAAGTCATAGTCGACTGTTAAATTAGTTTTTCTAAATTCTCTCTCCGCTCTCCTACAAATTCTCTTCAGATTTAAAATATCACCGTTTCTCCAAGGCATCTTCGGTTTATGTGTCAAGATTTTTGTTTTCATAGGAGCGGCTGAATCAATAGCAGACTTAAGTCTGTCATTAAAATCATCAGTCAGAGAATCACAGGACAAAGGTAAAATCTGAGCAGGAGTTTGTTTTAAAATGTCAATAAAATTTTCTGCCACTTCAGGAGTTATATATCGCTTCGTCACAGTTCTCACTGAGGCCTCTTAATGATCTGACACAGCCAAGTCAACAACAGAGGACACACCAGCAGACAGGCCGTAGGTGATGACCAAGTCCAGGGTGTGTCCTCTGTTGTGAGTCGGCTGTGCCACATGCTGGGTAAAATCCATACTATTTAAAAGATTTAAAAACTCAGAGGCAAAAGGCAAAAAGGCAAAAGGTGTTGTCAATATGAATATTAAACTCTCCAGTTATTAAAATCCTATTGTGCCTCAGAAGAATGACAGATACAAGTTCAGAAAAATCTTGTAAAAAACCAGAGGGAGGACTTGGTGGTCTGTAAACAGTCACTGCTAAAATAGGTGGGTTGCTGAACAGGAAGGAATGATGCTCAAAAGAAGGATAATCAGTTTAAATAACGGTTTCAGTTTTCAAACCTTGTTGAGCAATTGATGCTGTTCCACCACCTCTCTTACCTTCCCTGAAAGAAATATTGACTATTTACTGGACGTGGACACTTAAACGTGCGTTTCTGAGGACTATGTGAATGCAGCTTTAGAGCATCTGTGACTAAGGCTTAATGAGATTCTCACCATCATTCAGTGATAGCTGTAGATTTCATTGTGGACACGTGACATGTTGTAGAAAGTTGACGGATCTTCTTCACGCTCTCTCTCTGGTTTCTCCACAGGACTGTGGGCTGAACACACAACAGGTCAATGAGACAAACTGACCAAAACACTATCTGCTGTGGGTTGTGCTGAAGTCCCACTGCTTCATGGTATTTCTATGTCTGTGCTCAGTAGGTCCAAAAGAATTCAGGTTGGTAGGAACAGACAGTCGCTGTGCTGGTGGACTGCAAAGCAGGATCCAGGGATCCGAGTGGGATGACGAATGGGAAATAGTTGAGGACCTGAATATTGGAGCCAATGTTTGCAGAAGACTTGATTGTGGTTCTGCGGTGTCAGTCATGAAAACAACAGGCATTCTGAATATAACTTGTTCAGGTGAGTTTATTAGTGTGTCTCTCTGTGACTTTAAGGAAGAAGAACAAATTTTTTGAAAACAAAAAGCACTGAAACACTTCAGTTCCACCCTGCGACAGACTGGCGACCTGTCCAGGGCATCCTCTGCCTTCGCCCAAGTGGCCGGGATAGGCTACGGCAGCCCTGTGACCCCGAAAGGGAATAAACGGTATGGAAAATGAATGAACACTTCAGTTCCATCCAGGAAAGTCAATGGACTGACAATTACCACAGACCCCACATGAGAGAGACCATCCTCTGAATGAGCAGCAAAGATGGCGGTTGGACGGACGGACAGACAATATTATTTACAGTAGTTAGTTTAGATTTCAGATAGGAAAGATTCTCCCACAATGGGGAAATTCTGTTATCTGCTGCAGTAAAAAAAAAAAAAACATCCAGGAATTACAGCAGCAAAAGTGACATTTCCCAAAAGATAAAGTGACCTTCAGTGTATTTAGAGAAATAACATTGTAAATAAAAACAAAGAACACCAACAAAATACAAAAGAAACATCCGTTAAGGAACAAAACCAACTGAAAACAACAACTGTAACAATAAGCAAACAAATAATTGTGGACCTGTGGGTCCATAGTGTGTCACTTTAACACGGTGTTGTACAGTCTGATGGCTGTGGGGAGGAAGGACCTGTGGTAGCTCCTTCTTGCACCGTGGGGGCAACAGTCTAGTGCTGAAGGAGCTGCTCAGTGCCTCTACAGTTTGGTGCAGGGGGTGGGAGGGGTTATCCATGATGGATGTTAGCTTAGCCAACATTTTCCTGTTCGCCACCTCCTCCATGGACTCTAGTGAGCAGTCCAGGACAGAGCTGGCCTTCCAGCTTGTTCAGCCTCTTCATGTCTCTGTCTGTACCATAAAGGACCACTGAGGCCACCACAGAGTCATAAAAGATCCTCAGCAGCTGTCTGCACACACCAAAAGACCTCAGTCTCCTCAGCAGGTGAAGACGACTCTGACCCCTCCTGTACAGAGCATCTGTGTTATTGGACCAGTCAAGTCAGTTGTTGAGGTGAACACCCAGATATTTAAAAGTGTCCATAATCTCAATGTCTGAACCCTGGATGTTCACCGGTGAGTGTGGTGGTGAGGACCTCCTGAAATCCAGAACCAGCTCCTTTGTCTTGCTGGTGTTAAGCAGCAGGTGGTTGTTTTCACGCCAGACAACAAAGTCAGAGATGACCCCCCTGATACACAGCCCACAATGGTACTGTCATCTGAAAACTTCTACAGGTGACAGTGGTGGGAGTCGTAAGAGAAGTCTGATGTGTTCAGGGTGAACAGGAGAGGGGAGAGCACAGTCCCTTGAGGTGCCCCCGTGCTGCAGACAACCACATCAGACACACACTCACACAGCCTCACAAACTGTGGCCTGTCTGTAAGGTAGCTGATGGTCCAAGCAGTGAGATGTTGGTCCACGTCTACAACCTCCAGCTGATCTGCTCTTCATCTTTTCCAGACTCTGTCAGGCTGGAGAACGGATCCAGTCGGTGTTCAGGCAGGCTGGAGGTAAAGTCCAACAACTTGTGGTCCTCCGTGTGTGAAGATGACTTTGACCTGCTGGATGCAGAGGTGGTCTGTAGGGAGCTGGGCTGTGGGGCTCCTTCAGTCCTCCAGAGGGCGCTCTATGGAGAAGCAGAAGCTCAGATATTGACCAGAGAGTTTCTCTGTGAAGGTCATGAGTCTGTTCTTCTGGACTGTGGAAGCTCATGGAGGAAAACAAAAGCCTGTCCACCTGACAAAGCTGTTGGACTCACCTGCTCAGGTAAAGCTGCCAGTTAGTGAATGTAGGCGTGTTTCTGTAACATGTTCAATCTCAGTGGGAGCTGATGTATCAATAAGCACAGACGGAACTTTTTTTGACATTTACGCCACTATAGAAATGTCTAGAACACCTGTGCAGGTACATCAATCAGTAAAAGTTTGATTGAAAGTCATCTCAAGCTCTGTTTGCACCGGGCATGTGACCCATATTCACTCAGTGATCATTACCAAATCCAAGTCTCTGATTGGTCAGAGTGTGAGCTGGTTGCAACGTGCGTTCAAAGGTCGCGCCTTTTGTTCATGTAGCCTCATAGAAACTTGCATAGCTAAGCGTGAATATGAGAGTTTTGAACTAGATGCCCAAAATGCATGTTTACATTGACTTTTCATTGGAAGTGACTGCTTCAATGCGTGTTACTGAGGCCGATGTTAACGGAGCTTTAGGGAAGTGGACGAGTAGAAAGAAGCTCCTTTTCACTTTCACAAACCTGCAGTTTTTGCACTTCCTTGTGTGTTAGCAAGACAGCATTTGCTACAGATTTAAGGTCAGATCTTGACCTGGTTTTGTTTCCATGTTTCTCAAACAATCTTTGATTTCTTGGGTTCTTTCAGATCCTGCTACTGTGAGACTGATGGGATCGAGTCGTTGTTCTGGTGAACTCCAGGTGAAAATCGGAAGAGAATGGAGAGCTGTTGATGCCCGGGGATTTCGAAGAACAGAGACAAGATTAGCATTTGTGTGCAAGAACCAGAAGTGTGGATCCCACATTTCATCCACAACTAAACAACTTCCAAGAAAAAAGCCAGTTTTCCAGACTGATTCTTTCTGCTTTCATACATTTCCACTAAATATGGAGGAATGTGTGCATGTAGATACAATGAGCAGCCAGACGATGGAAATCACCTGCTTAGGTAACAAACCTTCTGATGCCGACTGTATGTACATCTCACTGTCAGTTTCTGATGCGTCATTGAGTCAATCTTTAGACGTTTTTTTTTATGATGAGATGTTTGAGTCCAGAAAATTTAAATATACATCATTGTGAACCGTTCTAAACTTGGTTTTCTCTTCTGGATCAACAGACTCTGTCAGGCTGGAGAACGGATCCAGTCGGTGTTCAGGCAGGCTGGAGGTGAAGTCCAACAACTTGTGGTCCTCCGTGTGTGAAGATGACTTTGACCTGCTGGATGCAGAGGTGGTCTGTAGGGAGCTGGGCTGTGGGGCTCCTTCAGTCCTCCAGAGGGCGCTCTATGGAGAAGCAGAAGCTCAGATATTGACCAGAGAGTTTCTCTGTGAAGGTCATGAGTCTGTTCTTCTGGACTGTGGAAGCTCATGGAGGAAAACAAAAGCCTGTCCACCTGACAAAGCTGTTGGACTCACCTGCTCAGGTAAAGCTGCCAGTTAGTGAATGTAGGCGTGTTTCTGTAACATGTTCAATCTCAGTGGGAGCTGATGTATCAATAAGCACAGACGGAACTTTTTTTGACATTTACGCCACTATAGAAATGTCTAGAACACCTGTGCAGGTACATCAATCAGTAAAAGTTTGATTGAAAGTCATCTCAAGCTCTGTTTGCACCGGGCATGTGACCCATATTCACTCAGTGATCATTACCAAATCCAAGTCTCTGATTGGTCAGAGTGTGAGCTGGTTGCAACGTGCGTTCAAAGGTCGCGCCTTTTGTTCATGTAGCCTCATAGAAACTTGCATAGCTAAGCGTGAATATGAGAGTTTTGAACTAGATGCCCAAAATGCATGTTTACATTGACTTTTCATTGGAAGTGACTGCTTCAATGTGTGTTACTGAGGCCGATGTTAACGGAGCTTTAGGGAAGTGGACGAGTAGAAAGAAGCTCCTTTTCACTTTCACAAACCTGCAGTTTTTGCACTTCCTTGTGTGTTAGCAAGACAGCATTTGCTACAGATTTAAGGTCAGATCTTGACCTGGTTTTGTTTCCATGTTTCTCAAACAATCTTTGATTTCTTGGGTTCTTTCAGATCCTGCTACTGTGAGACTGATGGGATCGAGTCGTTGTTCTGGTGAACTCCAGGTGAAAATCGGAAGAGAATGGAGAGCTGTTGATGCCCGGGGATTTCGAAGAACAGAGACAAGATTAGCATTTGTGTGCAAGAACCAGAAGTGTGGATCCCACATTTCATCCACAACTAAACAACTTCCAAGAAAAAAGCCAGTTTTCCAGACTGATTCTTTCTGCTTTCATACATTTCCACTAAATATGGAGGAATGTGTGTATGAAGATACAATGAGCAGCCAGACGATGGAAATCACCTGCTTAGGTAACAAACCTTCTGATGCCGACTGTATGTACGTCTCACTGTCAGTTTCTGATGCGTCATTGAGTCAATCTTTAGACGTTTTTTTTTATGATGAGATGTTTGAGTCCAGAAAATTTAAATATACATCATTGTGAACCGTTCTAAACTTGGTTTTCTCTTCTGGATCCACAGACTCTGTCAGGCTGGAGAACGGATCCAGTCGGTGTTCAGGCAGGCTGGAGGTGAAGTCCAACAACTTGTGGTCCTCCGTGTGTGAAGATGACTTTGACCTGCTGGATGCAGAGGTGGTCTGTAGGGAGCTGGGCTGTGGGGCTCCTTCAGTCCTCCAGGGGGCGCTCTATGGAGAAGCAGAAGCTCATATATTGACCAGAGAGTTTCTCTGTGAAGGTCATGAGTCTGTTCTTCTGGACTGTGGAAGTTCATGGAGGAAAACAAAAGCCTGTCCACCTGCCAAAGCTGTTGGACTCACCTGCTCAGGTAAAGCTGCCACTTAGTGAATGTAGGCGTGTTTCTGTAACATGTTCAATCTCACTGGGAGCTGATGTATCAATAAGCACAGATGGAACTTTTTGTGACATTTATGCCACTATAGAAATGTCTAGAACACCTGTGCAGGTACATCAATCAGGAAAAGTTTGATTGAAAGTCATCTCAAGCTCTGTTTGCAGCGGGCATGTGACCCATATTCACTCAGTGATCATTACCAAATCCAAGTCTCAGATTGCACATTTGTTTCTGAGGCTGATGTAAATGGAGCTTTAGGGAAGTGGACGGGTGGAGTGCTACGCCCCTTTTCTGGTATAAAGGTACATAAGGAGCAAAACATAAAAGTCACAACTGTTGCCCGTTTTAAATGAACAAAAAAACAAATAATTGTCTCCAAACAAATATAACAAATTTATTTACAAATGAATGACAACCAACAAGAACTTAAAGTGAAGCAAAAAGACTTCAGGGTGAACCAAGGCCAAAATAACCAACAAAACCCATCCAACTGAAATCTATTTTCTTACCTGCACTAAAAGAAAAGGGAAAACAAAGATAAACACTAACCTGTCTGGACTAACAGAAACAGGAGTAAAGGATTACTAAAGAAAAATGCCAGTTCCCCCTAAAGCTTCACTTTAACTAAAGTACACCAAACTGAACTACAGAGTGGGCCTAAACACAAAACCACAAAGATTTACAAAGTGCAAAACAAAACAGGTGGAGAAGAGGGCAAAGCTGCAGTGGAGACCAGTTGCAACCAAGCTCCCTTCTCCCAGGTTGGAGGTCCAAGTGGTGTTTTTAAAGGCAAACTCCATCAGCCTCCAGGTCAGATCTTTACCTGGTTCTGTTTCCATGTTTCTTAAACAATCTTTGATTTTGTGGGTTCATTTCGTAAAATGGAGGGCAGCTCCTTCCACTTTCACAAACCAGCAGTTTTTGCACTTCCTTGTGTGCTAGAAAGCATTTGCTACAGATTTAAGGTCAGATCTTGACCTGGTTTTGTTTCCATGTTTCTCAAACAATCTTTGATTTCTTGGGTTCTTTCAGATCCTGCTACTGTGAGACTGATGGGGTCGAGTCGTTGTTCTGGTGAACTCCAGGTGAAAATCGGAAGAGAATGGAGAGCTGTTGATGCCCGGGGATTTCGAAGAACAGAGACAAGATTAGCATTTGTGTGCAAGAACCAGAAGTGTGGATCCCACATTTCATCCACAACTAAACAACTTCCAAGAAAAAAGCCAGTTTTCCAGACTGATTCTTTCTGCTTTCATACATTTCCACTAAATATGGAGGAATGTGTGTATGAAGATACAATGAGCAGCCAGACGATGGAAATCACCTGCTTAGGTAACAAACCTTCTGATGCCGACTGTATGTACGTCTCACTGTCAGTTTCTGATGCGTCATTGAGTCAATCTTTAGACGTTTTTTTTTATGATGAGATGTTTGAGTCCAGAAAATTTAAATATACATCATTGTGAACCGTTCTAAACTTGGTTTTCTCTTCTGGATCCACAGACTCTGTCAGGCTGGAGAACGGATCCAGTCGGTGTTCAGGCAGGCTGGAGGTGAAGTCCAACAACTTGTGGTCCTCCGTGTGTGAAGATGACTTTGACCTGCTGGATGCAGAGGTGGTCTGTAGGGAGCTGGGCTGTGGGGCTCCTTCAGTCCTCCAGGGGGCGCTCTATGGAGAAGCAGAAGCTCATATATTGACCAGAGAGTTTCTCTGTGAAGGTCATGAGTCTGTTCTTCTGGACTGTGGAAGTTCATGGAGGAAAACAAAAGCCTGTCCACCTGCCAAAGCTGTTGGACTCACCTGCTCAGGTAAAGCTGCCACTTAGTGAATGTAGGCGTGTTTCTGTAACATGTTCAATCTCACTGGGAGCTGATGTATCAATAAGCACAGATGGAACTTTTTGTGACATTTATGCCACTATAGAAATGTCTAGAACACCTGTGCAGGTACATCAATCAGGAAAAGTTTGATTGAAAGTCATCTCAAGCTCTGTTTGCAGCGGGCATGTGACCCATATTCACTCAGTGATCATTACCAAATCCAAGTCTCAGATTGCACATTTGTTTCTGAGGCTGATGTAAATGGAGCTTTAGGGAAGTGGACGGGTGGAGTGCTACGCCCCTTTTCTGGTATAAAGGTACATAAGGAGCAAAACATAAAAGTCACAACTGTTGCCCGTTTTAAATGAACAAAAAAACAAATAATTGTCTCCAAACAAATATAACAAATTTATTTACAAATGAATGACAACCAACAAGAACTTAAAGTGAAGCAAAAAGACTTCAGGGTGAACCAAGGCCAAAATAACCAACAAAACCCATCCAACTGAAATCTATTTTCTTACCTGCACTAAAAGAAAAGGGAAAACAAAGATAAACACTAACCTGTCTGGACTAACAGAAACAGGAGTAAAGGATTACTAAAGAAAAATGCCAGTTCCCCCTAAAGCTTCACTTTAACTAAAGTACACCAAACTGAACTACAGAGTGGGCCTAAACACAAAACCACAAAGATTTACAAAGTGCAAAACAAAACAGGTGGAGAAGAGGGCAAAGCTGCAGTGGAGACCAGTTGCAACCAAGCTCCCTTCTCCCAGGTTGGAGGTCCAAGTGGTGTTTTTAAAGGCAAACTCCATCAGCCTCCAGGTCAGATCTTTACCTGGTTCTGTTTCCATGTTTCTTAAACAATCTTTGATTTTGTGGGTTCATTTCGTAAAATGGAGGGCAGCTCCTTCCACTTTCACAAACCAGCAGTTTTTGCACTTCCTTGTGTGCTAGAAAGCATTTGCTACAGATTTAAGGTCAGATCTTGACCTGGTTTTGTTTCCATGTTTCTCAAACAATCTTTGATTTCTTGGGTTCTTTCAGATCCTGCTACTGTGAGACTGATGGGGTCGAGTCGTTGTTCTGGTGAACTCCAGGTGAAAATCGGAAGAGAATGGAGAGCTGTTGATGCCCGGGGATTTCGAAGAACAGAGACAAGATTAGCATTTGTGTGCAAGAACCAGAAGTGTGGATCCCACATTTCATCCACAACTAAACAACTTCCAAGAAAAAAGCCGGTTTTTCAGATGAGTTTTACCTGCTTTCATAAATTTCCACTAAATACTGAGGAATGTGTGTATGAAGATACAATGAGCAGCCAGACGATGGAAATCACCTGCTTAGGTAACAAACCTTCTGATGCCGACTGTATGTACGTCTCACTGTCAGTTTCTGATGCGTCATTGAGTCAATCTTTAGACGTTTTTTTTTTATGATGAGATGTTTGAGTCCAGAGAATTTAAATATTCATCATTGTGAACCGTTCTAAACCTGGTCTTCTCTTCTGAATCCACAGACTCTGTCAGGCTGGAGAACGGATCCAGTCGGTGTTCAGGCAGGCTGGAGGTGAAGTCAAACAACTCGTGGTCCTCCGTGTGTGAAGATGACTTTGACCTGCTGGATGCAGAGGTGGTCTGTAGGGAGCTGGGCTGTGGGGCTCCTTCAGTCCTCCAGGGGGCGCTCTATGGAGAAGCAGAAGCTCAGATATTGACCAGAGAGTTTCTCTGTGAAGGTCATGAGTCTGTTCTTCTGGACTGTGGAAGTTCATGGAGGAAAACAAAAGCCTGTCCACCTGACAAAGCTGTTGGACTCACCTGCTCAGGTAAAGCTGCCACTTAGTGAATGTAGGCGTGTTTCTGTAACATGTTCAATCTCACTGGGAGCTGATGTATCAATAAGCACAGACGGAACTTTTTGTGACATTTATGCCACTATAGAAATGTCTAAAACACCTGTGGTGGACTTACTCATGGCCCCTCGCAGCCATGCGGAGAAGCCCCCCAACATTGTTTACACACGCTATCAGCTCTTGGCCCTAAAAAGACCACCTACCTCCATGGTCAGATAGAAGCCTTACTACCAGAGGAGCTGAGGAGGAGACAACGAGGATGCAAGGCTGGAGTTAAACGACGGATGAAGAAGAGGCGTTTTAAACCCTGCGTCTCCGTGATCATCACCAGGAACGTCAGATCCCTGCCTAACAAGATGGACGAGCTGGAGGCCCTCATAGCAGGAGTATCAAGAGGCCAGTATCATGTGTTCCACTGAAACATGGCTTCACAAACTGATACCGGACTCTAACATGACGATCGCTGGCTTCCACACGGTGCGAGCGGACCGAGACACCATCACGAGTGGCAAGAAGAAAGGAGGGGGGCTCGTTTTATGCGTCAACAACAAGTGGTGCAAACCGGAGCACATCCGCATCAAGAAGCGTGTGTGTAATCCCAAAATGGAGCTTTTCTCCATCGGACGTCGCCCATACTACTTGCCACGGGAATTTAGAAACGTGATCGCCATCACACCAAAGCAGACGCAGCCTGTGACTTCATCACTCGGTCACTGCTGACCTGCAAACTAAACACCCTGATGCCTTCATCTTCATCACAGGGGATTTTAATCATGCCTGTCTCTCCTCCACTCTTCCTGCATTCTATCAGTATGTCCAGTGTACAACAAGGGACAATAAGACTTTGGACTTACTGTATGCTAATGTCACCAATGCATACACATTCACTGCACTGCCCCTGTGGGTACCAGATGTTCTCGGGTTGCCGTATGTTCTCGGGGTCCTTCGGGGTCCTTCGACCAATGATGAGGTCACACTCTTTGATTGGCTGTAAGTTGCCACGACTAATGAGTTAACGTCGCTAAGTTTTTTTTAAAACTTTATTGGCAATTGCGGTGTCATACATTAACAATGACATTAATGTTAACAACGACGAACAATAACAATATAATCAATATTGCTTCGAAGATCAGTCACCATTGTCAAACATAACATATTAAGACAGAAAATAAAGAATAGAGGGGGAAAGAGAAACAATGAACATAACACACAAATAAATAAAAACATAAGTAAAATAAAATAAAGGAACATAGAAAAAATCTAAATAGTCTAATACTAGTTAAGTTAGGGGTACTCGTGAAGTTTGTATTTCTGAACAAAACTAAGCAATTTCAAGCCATTCTTCTTTTTCATATAATGAAGTGATTGAAAGTAAAAACAGAGCTCTTTATTAAATGTTATAAAAAGTGGTTTGGTCTTCAAAACTTGACCTCACCAAGGTGGCGGTGCTCTCCTCTAATGAGGAACCACGTGATGTCTCCTCTAGTGATATAACTCATTGGAAGGACCCCGAGAACATCCGGCAACCCGAGAACATTCGGTACCCACACCCCCACTGGACAAGTCTGACCACAACCTCATCCTGCTCTCCCCATCATACACACCTGTGGTTAAACAGCAACCAGTCACTGAGAAGACTGTTACAAAATGCATGAGTGATTGCGTAGGGGCTATAGATCAATACAGATGTGTGTATGAGTTTCTCCTTTTTTTTAATTTTTGGATGCTGGTTTGCCGCAGGATTTTTGTCAAGGTTAAAGTGTAGCGTGGCTCAAAAAAGGTTGAAAAACACTGGTCTAGATCAGTGGTCCCCAACCTTTTTAGTTCCACGGCCCAGTATGACGTCACACAAAGTTTTCACGGAACGGTCTCTTTTTTTCTTTTTCTTTTTTCAATAAACTGTATTGCACATTTTTTCAATTTAACAGAACGGTCTTTAAGATGTTGGCAGAGGATTACTGTAGCAACGCCACGAAGAAGAAGGAGGAAAATATACGTGACAACACAAACCCCGAGATTTAATTTTGACACGCATGGATAGAACATCGAACAGGTGTTATCATCCTCCCCCCTTCCCACACTCATGGTGCAATAATCTAATCAAAATGGCGCAAAAAAGAAGTACTGTCTATTAAAGGGAGCTTTCCTTTTTTGGAAGTGGAAGGCTCTTCTTCTGTCTCCTGCCTGGGCCTTTTCCACTTGGAAAAAAAACTTTCCAAAGACGTTTGTTTTTCAATCATTTTGCTAGTTCCTGGGTTTTATTTTAGTGGTAACCTATCACGTGACCGAGAAGAGCGCCTTGGCCTGCGTTAATGGTGACATAGACGGATGTGACAGAGAATCAGGCAACTTTTCAAAATAAAACCTCTTTCAGATTCCAATATTAATAAACCGGAAGTCAAGTAAGTTATTTACTATTTCTGTGCGGCCTGGTACCAAATGACCCACGGACCGGTAACGGTCCGCGGCCCGGGGATTGGGGACCACTGGTCTAGATAACGGTACAGGAAGTCATTCCTGCCATCAGCCATTAGACTTCATAATTCATCTGGCAGACATGGATGTACATAAGATTTCTGAGAGTTCTAGAGTTTTTGCCTGTTTATTTTTCTTTCCTTTCCTGTATATTTTGTGTCTTGTAATTATTTGATCTCTTATCTTATTCTGTGGTGCTGCTACTACTACTAAATTTCCCTTTGGGGATAAATGAAGTTAATGTTTAATCTTGAATCCACAAAGAAAGCGAAGTCCCACTCTAATAGAAAAAAAGTACACAAAACACAGAATAAACAGAAACAACAACAAAATACAGCTGCAGTCGTAAAATGGAGGGAAGCTCCTTCCACTTTAACAAACCAGCAGTTTTTGCACTTCTTTGTGTGTTAGCAAGACAACATTTGCTACAAATTTAAGGCCAGATCTTGATCTGGTTTTGTTTCCATGTTTCTCAAACAATCTTTGATTTCTTGGGTTCTTTCAGATCCTGCTACTATGAGACTGATGGGATCGAGTCGTTGTTCTGGTGAACTCCAGGTGAAAATCGGAAGAGAATGGAGAGCTGTTGATGCCCACAGATTTCTAAGAACAGAGACAATATTAGCAAACGTGTGCAAGAACCAGAAGTGTGGACCCCATGTTTCAACGACAATTAAACAACTTCCAAGAGAAAAGCCGGTTTTCCAGATTGATTCTTTCTGCTTTTATAAATTTCCACTTAATACTGAGAAATGTGTGCATGAAGATAAAATGAGCAGCCAGACGATGGAAATCACCTGCTTAGGTAACAAACCTTCTGATGCCGACTGTATGTACGTCTTTGTCAGTTTGTGATGAGTCATTGAGTCGATCTTAAGTCATTTTTTTAGTAACCTGAGATGTTTGAGTCCAGAGAATTTAAATATTCATCATTGTGAACTGTTCTAAACTTGGTCTTCTCTTCTGGATCCACAGACTCTGTCAGGCTGGAGAACGGATCCAGTCGGTGTTCAGGCAGGCTGGAGGTGAAGTCCAACAACTCGTGGTCCTCCGTGTGTGAAGATGACTTTGACCTGCTGGATGCAGAGGTGGTCTGTAGGGAGCTGGGCTGTGGGGCTCCTTCAGTCCTCCAGGGGGCGCTCTATGGAGAAGCAGAGGCTCCAAAGTGGAACAAAGAGTTTCTCTGTGAAGGTCACGAGTCTGCTCTCCTGGACTGCAACCACGCCAGACTAGAGAGAAGCTGCTTAGTGGACAAAGTTGTTGACCTCACCTGTTCAGGTGGAGGAGGAGCCACAGCTTTAAAACTGGTGACACGTGTGATCATTTATCAATAACGTATCTGTTTGTGTCTATATGAAGGAATCATCCGCTTGGAGGGAGGCGTCAGTCACTGTGCTGGAACACTGGAGCTGTTTTACGGTGGAGAATGGGGACCAGTAGCTGCTTCTAACTGGAGCCGGGACTCCGCCTCTGCAGTGTGCGCTCAGCTGGGTTGTGGTTCTGCTCTGTCTTCTAGAAGCAAAGACAACTTTCTAAACAGACCTGTGTGGTGGATCCAGCCTCTGTGTGGCCTATCACTGGAAGACTGTAATATTATGCATTGGGTTGATCACAGCGAATCTACTCTTGAAATATTATGTTCAGGTAAAACCAAACACCAACGTCATTATTTTACTGGTCATGTCCCATTTTGCTGCAACACTCTGTAATTCTAGAATTTACTGATCCAGATCAGCACCAAGTGTGTCAGGAAAGATAAAAACCAGTGAGGTAGACCTTCAGAAAATAGACTGACTGGGCCTAAGAACTTTATTTTGAAAGTAAATAGGAAGTTGTGGGTACAGATACCAACAAATTCTCCTTTTTTCATTTCGTTTAACAGAACACTATGATAACTCCAACACCCAGGTTTTGTTTGATATACCTTTTATTCTTTTAGAAAATGAGAAACATTTAGTCCTTTAAGGTGAACACAGTCCATTATTAGATTAATAAAAACATTAGAATTATTTTTCCAAGAAAAAGCTCAAATTTCTGAAGAATCAAATATCCAATATGACTCAGCAGAAATCCTCTGTTTCAGTCTCTGTTGTCGGTTTGATGATCCGTTGGTGTGTCGTCTCGGTGGGTTTGATGGCGATGATCCTCGTCACCTGCTTCTACGCCACGGTACTTAACACACAAATGCAGGACCTGAAGTTCTTTTATAGTAACGGTGAATTGTTGTCTTTTAGACCAGCAGAAAACCAGACAGAGAACACGAGAGGAACCGAGACGACCCTGATGGTTCTGGATCTGGAGGCTGCACAGAGGAGAGGACTGCAGTGTGAAGGAAAGAATGAACAGCTGTAAAACTCTGCATTAGATTTCAATATGTTCCAGAAACGTCAATATCAATATTAACATTTTACCCCAAACAATATTAAAGATAAAACTAATGAGACAAGTAGCTTGTTTGAAGAAAATGTATTTGTCATTCTTGCTCATGTAATCCTAATTTTGTACAAAGAGAATGAGGTGAGCGTTAGATGCAGATGTTTTACAAAAGCTGTGAAGTAAAAAGCGCTTTCATACACCAGATTCATGCTTGAAAAGTTGGAGCAAATTACTTTGGAATGATACCTGCTTTATTGTTGATAACTCACTCCAGTTTTATTGGGTCACGTTCAGAAATCCTTGAAAAGAAAAAGGAGAAAAAGAAAAGGTTTGATGTTTTAAACGCACTAGAAGGAATTTAAGTTATATTCAAGCTAAAATGCAAGTTACAGGTCAACTGGTTGGAAACTAGCATCGTATTCAAATTCCTTCTCTACTCACTACTTGGTTCACTATAACGGGCGTTTGCTTTGACTGAATATGAGAACTGGACTGAGTGGCCCCTCCCCTCTGGTGTTAATGCCTCGATAGATCCCGTGGGGCCCACTTCGACACAGTCCGTTCGAAATCTTTGATTGACAGATTCTCCTGAGTCTGCTTTCAGAGGCAGAGGTGTAGACTTCTAACAAGCGTGGCGAGAGTGGTTGCCATAGAAATGTTGACTTAGACCAATATCTGTTTACTGAAGACGGCGTCTGAATTGGGGAAAATGGCGGCTTCATTTCATTTAGTAAGCTGTTTTTCATGGGTGACATCACACCGGCTCAGTCCAGTTCTCTCATACGGTCAATGGGCGTTCATGTGTCCAGTGTCCACAGATCCTCACTGGATTGGGGAATATAGACCACAATGCACTGCGTTTGAACTATTTGTCACTTGAAAAAAAAAAGAAACTTTATTTCATCCAAGTTTTCATCATCATAACAGAGTGGACTAATTAATAGTCTTTGTAAAAGTTCATATTTTTGCTATTGAAGAAAAAAAGAAGTAGTGAGTTGTGGGTCCATATTGCGTTACAATCCAGCCCACTGGTTTTTCCTGCACTATATAGTTTTTAGTGGTAGAGAATAGTGACACAATCCGGACACGGCCTAAGATAACCTTTATTGGCCCCGCCATTGCTTTATCAACTGGCTTTTATAGAATATTTAGAATTTACTTACATTGAACATTTGCTGAAGTTACCAAGGAAACGCAGGACTCAGCAAACTGAAATACATATCTGGGAAACATTTCGACCAATCAATCATGCCAATCACACCAGACATGTCCTGGCCTGGTTCAACAACAACCCCCTGACCTGCAGGGTAGAAATTGGACGACTGATGGTGGAAAAAGGAGAGGAGGAAGAATTGTAGAAAGATAGAAGGAAAGGCAGGAGTGAAGGACTTGGAGGAGGAAAAAGATGAGTGACAGCAAAGCCGTGGATGTAGAGAGTGTAGCCAGACGGCACAGAATGTTGGTGTGGGGTAGACTCTGTTGGTGAGGATGATGAAAAGGAAGAACAGTCAAAAAAGGACGACACCAAACTCGATTCCCGCGTCAGGGGCGTCCTGTTTCTAAGTTTGTCCACTAAACAAGGAGCACGTTAAGGCCGTCATTTTTCTTTAAAATACCCGGAGCGCCCTAAATATGGATTTTTTCTGGTTGTTCTTACTGATGTTGAAGTGACTTTGAGAGGTCCACTGTTTGGTTGAGTCTTATTGTGAATGCACCAATGCGACTAACGTGTAGCTGTGTCGGACTGTGTTCATTTGTTTTTTTTACTCTCGACATGTTTTTTTACGTGTTATTACCAACGATAAGAGTTTGCGTGGTCACAGGGCGACCCAATTCTGAATAAAGATGCGAGGTCGGACAGACATCCTTAGAGCTGTTGGATGTCTGTTTCCAGCTCTCCTGGAAGGAAATCGTACTGAGCTCTTGGTGTCTGTTTTTTGATACGGTCTTTTGTTTTCAGTGTGAACGTCGCACTGCAAACTGAGTGAGGCGGGTGCGCCAACACCTTAAATCTCAAATCTGGCTCAAAGCTGAGCAGCATTAAAACAAAGATGATTGATCTGAGATTCAAAGCAAACACCTGATCACAGACGTTGACAGTCCTTCCTGTCTGTTGGTGTTCCAACCGTTGACTCCTTGACATCCTGCTGGAGGCAATTCCATCTGTTCATCACATAATTACAAGCTTGTTACGCAGAAATTCAGTCTGCTTCTCAGGCTCCAATGTCAAACAACTTTATCCTGAAACAGTCCTAAATTTATGTACAGTCATCATCTGAAAACAGTATATATGACAACTCTACCGGGAAGAAAAGTGTTTGGATTTTCACCTTAGGTTGACACATTTCTTTTACATTTTTTTTATCATAAAATCTAACAGCAAGAAAAAAATGTGTGTAACCCTTCTGATTTCAGTTTAAGTGATACCATATTTCTGCATATTTCAAAATTAAATGACGTTTTGGATGGACTCTCTCAGACTTGTGCCTAATCATTGACTTTATGAAAGACATGGACTTAAATCCAATTGCTGGCAAACGAGGACGAGTGGCTTATGAGCCGGTTCCGACTTCCTCGAACCGTCCTGTTGGACCTCTCCGGGCTTTTGGGCCCAGCGTTACAGAGGAGCACTCGGAGGAACCACGCTGTGCCAGTCCCACTTCAAGTCCCAACAACACTAGGATTCCTGGCGACTGGCACTTTTCAGAGGGAATTTTCTGACAGGTCAGGAATATCTCAGCCCACCCTTAGCCGGGTAATGCCAGACGTGTTAAAAGGCACAATAGCTTTGTCCCGTGATTCCATAAAGTTTCCATACACAGCGGTGAACAGGCAAACAAGAAAGCTCAATTTGCAGCTATGTCTGGTTTCCCAAATGTCATCGGAGCTATTGACTGCACTCATGTTGCCATAAGTCTTGAGCACTAAAACCAAAACCAGATTAGGATTCTGTAATGTACGAACAATGTACCAAACAGGAAAATTGGCACAAGTGACATCAGAGATGCGTCGATATAATCTTTATATTTTAGGTGTTAGTGAAACCAGATGGATAGGATCCGGCAAAGTCATAACATCAACTGAAGAAACATTACTGTATTAAGGCAGAGTGGATAGTAAGCATCAAGAAGGAGTTGCCATCATTTTAAAGAAAGGAGCAGAGAAAAGTCTAATTGAATGGAAACCTGTCAACGATAGATTGATTAAAATAAGGATGAGAGGGAGACATATGAACATGACCATTATTCAGTGCTACAGTCCTACCAATGACAGTGAGGAAGAAGCTAAGGACTCTTTCTATGAACAGCTAGATACAGAAGTTAAGCTTACACCAAGACATGACGTTTTGATCATCATGGGAGATTTGAATGCAAAAGTTGAAAAAGACAACAGTAACAACGAGAGAGCAATGGGCAAGCATGGATGTGGGACAATGAACGAGAATGGAGAGAGGCTGATTGACTTCTGCAATACCAACAATCTTGTGGTGGGGGGCACCTTGTTCCCACATCGTGATATCCACAAGCTGACATGGTACTCACCAAATGACAGAGATAAGAACCAAATAGACCACATAATGATCAACGGTATGTGGAGAAGATCATTAATAGATGTTAGGGTCAAGCGGGGAGCAGATGTTGGAAGTGACCATCAACTTGTTACGGCAATGATAAAACTGAAACTGAGGAAATCACAAAAAATGGCCCATGCTCCAACAAAATTCAATTTTCAGAAATTACAAGACGCTCGGATAAGACGTAGTTTTGTTCTACAAGTCAAGAACAGATTCCAAGCACTTCAAGATTTGGACACAGAAGTCAGTGTTGACATGATCAACTCAACATATGAACACACCAAGACTGCTTACCAGCAGAGCGCAAAAGAATGTCTTGGATATAGAACCAAGAAAGGGTCTAAGGAATAGATTAGGCAGAAAACATGGAAGGCCATTGAAGATAGACGAAATCTTAAGAATCAGCTTCTTAACACCCGTTCAGTGAGACTACAAACAAAACACAAGCAGCAGTACAGAGAAGCCAATAAGACAGTAAAAAGGATGGTGCGCGCCGATCGCCGAGCATATATTGAGGAGCTTGCTCAGGAGGCAGAAAGAGCTACAACCCGAGGAGAACAAGGCCAGCTGTACAGAATCAGTCGACAAGTATGTGGAAAACATCACTCTACTGTCAGTTTACCAATTAAAGATAAACAGGGCAAGCTTCTCACAACAGAAGCAGAACAAGATACCCGGTGGGCTGAACATTATCAGGAAGTTTTGAACAGAGATCCACCACGAGAAGGAGCAGATATTCCAGAAGAAAAGACAGACCTAGACATCAACACAGACCCACCAACAAAGGAGGAAATTGTTTCAGTTATCAAGTCACTGAAAAGCAATAAAGCACCAGGTCATGACAATTTGAATGCTGAACTGTTCAAGACGGACACAGAGACGGCATCAAAAATATTGCAACCTTTCTTCAAAACCGTTTGGAAATCAGCAAGCATACCATAATAATGGACTAAAGGTGTAATCATCAAAGTTCCAAAGAAGGGCACACTCAGCGAATGTAACAACTGGCGCGGTGTCACCCTTCTGTCCATCCCCAGCAAGAATATGGCCAAGATAATCATCAATAGGTTATCGGAAGCTGTGAATGCAACACTTAGGAAGGAACAAGCCGGTTTTAGAAAAGGGAGAAGATGCACGGAACAGATTTTTGCTCTGAGAAACATAATAGAACAGAGTGCTGAATGGCAGCAGCAGCTCTTCGTTAACTTTATATACTTTGAAAAAGCATTTGACAGTGTGCACAGAGACAGCTTGTGGCGAATCTTGAGGGCTTATGGAGTACCGACCCACATGGTAAAACTGATTAGAAGCTTCTATAACAACTACAGATGCTGTGTGGGAGGAAGTGACATCTGGTTTGAAGTGAAAACTGGAGTCCGTCAAGGATGTGTGATGTCAGCTCTCCTCTTCAACGTAGTGATAGACTGGGTGATGAGGCACACGACTGAAGCAGGACTAGGGATGGGTATCGTTAAGGTTTTAACGATACTACTACTCTTATCGATACTGCTTATCGATCCGGTACTCTTATCGGTACTCTTATCGATACTTTTTGAGGACGAAAAATAAATAAATAAATAACAAATTAAGAACATAAAATGTTTTATTTCCTCACTATGCAACAACATTGTTTTTTTTAACAAAACATTTTACTTTATACATGAGAATGTTGCAGACAGGATATTCATTTAATTATTTATTCTAATTATTTTCATTCTTCATAAGTGTGATGTTTCCTTTGATCTTTCGTCCATTTTCCACAACCTTGAATAGACTTTTCTGTCTGTCAAACACCAGAGTTAAGTTAAGTTAAATGATGGAAACAAATTCACTTTGATGCAGACTCCTTTCTATTTTGCCAACTCCATTTATTTTTCTTTAAATCCAGTAAACCCAACAAATGATATTAATGTTACGGATGACAACTATCATTAGTTATTAAGTATTATTAAGTATTAGGAAGCAGCTGATAAGTTTGTCGCGGGTCTGGAAACATAAGCGGTGAGTCTAAGCCCCGCCTCTCTACCTGTTGTTTGCTCCGCGTGCAACCCCCCCCCCCCCCCTCCCGCTGCCCCAGCGTGTTCTACACAAACAGCGTAACATACGGTCATCGTAGCAGCAAGGTGACAGCATGGTAGGCAAACGAAATTAATTTTATGCAGAAATGGGTGTTCTTAGTCTAGGGCGCTCACGTGTCCCTACGAGATCACCTCTGACTGTGTGTGCGCTGCCTTGTCTTGTGTGTGCGCGCGCGCGCGCGGCGCGTGCTGTCGGAACAACAGCCCCGCCCCCCGTGCTCACAAATAGACAGACAGAGCTCTCCGCTACAACGAGAATACCGAAATTAATATAATCATTAATTAACGGAAAACTGACTGACTTGGTGGGTTAAATATGCTAGATAACGCTTATATTTTGTGGGACACAAATAAAAAAAAAAGAAAAAGTAACTTCTCCAGTACCGATAGCAGAACCGTTCAGGTCAGATCTTAACGATACTGCGGTCTTTAAGAATGTGGCCCCGGGGCTGGTTCAATACCGGGGCACGGTACCCAACCCTAAGCAGGACCAACTGGCATCAGATGGACACTCTTTTCCACCCTCGAGGATCTCGACTTTGCTGACGATCTGAACCCCATCCCCACGCATTTGAGCCAAATGCTGGTGCTGTGCGCCAGTGTTTGGAAGTGATGCGTCTCTTGTAAAGAACAACAAAAGGTGTGGAAAACATTATTTATTCAGGAATTCCGTCATCGTGCAGATTATTTCAGTCAGGGCAGTCTTGATTTCGCCCAACTCATTGGCCACCTCTCTGATTGACGTGATGACTTCCCTCTGCATTTCAAGGACTGCATCGGTGAGGACACGTCCACTGCTGGAGGGTTGAGAGCCGCGTGCCGTGGAGACGCTGGGTCCAGACGGCTGCTCAGCTGCAGCATCATAACCACAGGCCTCGCTGGAACACCCAGCAACTAAAATAAAAATGTTCTATATTAATAAACTGTAATTGTGTAGCCTGCATACATGTGACTTGACTGCATTCGTTTTAATTGTTTCCCTTACCTGTGTCACCCGGTGCATCTGGCGCGTCGGTGTCCCCCTCGCCTTCCGTCACCACTCCACTTAAGAGGGTTTCCCCAATAATTGCCAACAATCTCTCATCAAGAGGGGCGCCAGACGTCTTTTCGCCTCGACTTTGATGTCCGACCATTTCTTTTTTACTTCGGCCATGGTCCGAGGTTGTGAGGCTACAGCATTCACGGTGTCTGCCACCGTTTGCCACTCACGTGCCTTTTTGGCATTAGTAATGCCCACACTCTGCCCTCCAAACAACATTTTTCACCTCTTTTCCACCTCGACAACGATAACTTCTACTTCACATTGAGTGTTCTGTTTTTTTTGTGTTAAAATAATGGCGGGCATCGTCATTATTGAGTGTGGTCGCGACCTCAGTTGTGAGAATAAGAAAAAACAAATTTAAGTGGTCTTGGCTGGAAGAGAAAGATTTTTAAGGTAGTGTAGGTCCAATAAATTTTGTGTAAAATAATCTCAAAACAAAATTTTGTATCTATTTCAGTTGTCTTATTTTGAATACATTTCTCTATCTAATTTATTTATATTTCCTAATTACCAGGATTTAGTTCAGTATAATTGACATTAATTCTAAGTATTTGGTGGTTTGGACCCAGACTCCCTTAAAGAATGTTTACAATGTTTAATTAAGTTTGCATGTTTGTTTTGATAGTTCCCAGATTACCTAGTATTGGTGTTAAAGAATTGATGTTTTGTGTTATAGAACGATATTTTAAAGCAGATCCCATATTTTGATGTAATTATTGTTTGAGAAAACAGTGCAAGTGGATGTTGTACATCTGTCATTTCTAAAGCAGAAATCATGTACAAATGAGGTACTTTCATAGAATATCATACGGGGCTTTGATGTTCCTATATTTTAGCAATTGTATGTTATGCAGCTTTAAGGAAAAGCTTAGATTGTAGGATTGTGTTACTTTTAGCCATTATCCAAATTCTTTTTTAGGATCAGCAAGTCCTTAATGGTAAGTCAAACTAGAGGTTTGAATGACAAATCATGATTCTCCAATTAGTCTTATTTTCTTGATTAAGAAGTGAATAACTAGCTGCCAGAATGTACCAGAATACATCTAAGACCATGTATTTTTCAAAATTTCTCTCCACGCCGCCATATTGCTCAAAGAAAAGTTCAGTGATTTTTTCCTTGCCTGACTTTCCTTACTGTAGTGAATTGGCGCCCCTGGCTGCACGCGCTCCTGCTGTAAATGTGTGACGAAAGGGGGTGGGGGCTGCGAGGAATCAGTTCAACTGTGGGTCGCTTCCAAATGAAATGGCCAGGTGAGGGACAAGGGGGGGGGGGGTGGAATCTACTTTATAAAACTTTTTAAAAAGTCAGTCATATGGTGAAATTCTATAACCTAAATTTTAATAAAGGTATAAAAATGATGCTTTTTTGGGTTATTTTTGTGTGAAATGCCCAAATAAAAAATGGGAACAGAACACAATGTTGTCACTAAGGTGACAGTTGGTTGGTCGACGGAGTTGACGTCTTCCTGAGGACATTATGCTGAATGCCAAAAACATCTGAAATATGGAGAAAAGAAAGGTCAAAGCTGGTGCCCAATTTAAAAAGAAAAGAAGAAGAGGAGAAAAGAAAAGGGTATTATCGCATAGCTGGATGCACGTTTTTTTTTTTAATTCTAATGCTACCTGCCCGACAACAACAACGTTGCCGAGGAAAAAACTTTTGTTTGGTCTATCATGACCAAAACTGAAGTAGGCCGAAATATTGCAAATAACGTCATTTTTAAGATTTTCTTCTTTAACGTTTGCTCGGCCTTAACTTGTAACATTAGTTATGATTCGTGTGTCTGTCTGCTCTGCTGTAACACAAAGTTTTTGTTGTGTTTTACTGTTGTATATTAGTTCATAATGTTAAATGCTGCTGCTGCTGTCTTTCCAAAACTCAAGTTGATCAAGTCATTCCTGAGGTCACCAATGTCTCAGGAGCGACTCACTAACCTGCTGTTGTTAGTATCAATCATTCAGAGGGGGAGCAGATTTCATACGATGATGTTATTGACGAGTTTGCGTCAAGGAAGGCCACAAAATATGGTTTTAGTCAGTGTTTTCTGTTCTTAGTGCTGCAGTTATATTTATTTTAGTGTGTTATTAGTGTGATTTGTGGTTTGTAATATTTATTTTAGATTATTTGTTTGTGTTGGATTAAATATTTCCTAACTGTATTTTTGCCATTCTGATGGTCTTTTATTTTTTATGTTCTGATAACTGTTATAATAGAGTGCAGAATTCTGATAAACATCTTTTTTTTAAATTAATTTCTTAGTTTCAGTTACAAGAAATGGACAAAGTGTCTGTATGTGGGGGGGGGGGGGGGGGGGCAGAGGAGGGTCTCGCCCGGGGAATAATTCAAGGTAGAGTTGTCTTTGTTTGTCAGATCTGTTTTTCCAAGGTATTTTGGTTTTTTTTTGTGTTGTCTATTAAGTAAAACTTAATTACGGAGTTTTAGGGCCAGTTACATTTTTTTTTATTACGACATCTCGCAAATTTATGAGATAAAAACTAATTTACGAGTTTACAGCTCATAAATTTACGACTTAAAATCTCGTAAATTTACGAGGGAAAAAGTCATAGATTAACAAGGAAACACCAAAGCTTTCCGTTTATCAGAGCCTAGCTTGAAGATGAAATAGATGGAGCCTTTTGTGAAGCTCTATTCCCGGATCTGTTTAAAAACAAAGAGATTCTGAACCTTTTGGCGACTCAAAAATCAGAATATTCTCAGTGGAGCCGGCTTTCCGGGGTTCGGTGTCACGTTTGGCTGTAGAGGACCGCTGCAGCCTTTATTTTCCTTTTCATTCACATAACCTGAAGTTCATTTGTCTTCTTACGTCATGAACCTGTCATCCCAACACCAATGTGGAAATAAACAGTGTTACATACGGCCCCTCCTCCAGATGAAACGTCCCGTTTCAACATAAAACAATAAAGAGGAATGAAAATAGTCTGTTATATTAGCATTAGAACGTTGAAAATCACAAAAAGTGCTTCTCCTCAGACGGAAGCGTCACACAGACAGAGATCTTGTCTTTGGAGGACGGATTCAGGTGAACGTCTGCAGGGACACAGACTGCTTCAGTGAAGGGGTGGGGGTGTCTAAGGGCAGGGATGCTAGTTTATCTTAGTCAGTTTGTTAGTTCATTTTAGTATTTTCCTATTGAATTCTATGTATTCATGATCCTTCTGATTTTATGTTTCACTCTTTCAATTACCGATACAAAGCCCATCGAGACGACTGTTGTTGTGAATTTGGGCTATACAAATAAAATTGCATTCATCGACGGACTGCAGAGATCCTGCAAACCACTCATCAATGAATAAAACATTGATAAATCGTGAATCAAACTAATGAGCTTCTAAACGCCAAAGTGTGTTAATCAGGGAACAAACTGTATCAACATTTCGTGGGATTGTCGGATGGAGTTTTGCTTGATCATGGATCGTCCTAGGAAGTGTTCCCCCGGTGTGGAATAATTTTGATCTCGTGACGCCAAACAAGGTAAATCTATTCTCCTTTATATACTATTTTTTACTGTGGCGCATTGCACTCACTTTATCAGTTTATCAAGTGAATGACCTGTGATACATATGATAGTCAGTTAAAGAGCCTTACAGTTGCTTTATTCATGTTATCATGTAATTATGAGATCCTGATCTTGTAATCATGACATAGGGTGTCTTTTTTTTTTTTTTAACAAGTGAATGCAATGTTCTGGTAAGAGGTTTGAATTGTTTTCAGATAAGTTAACTTTTTATGTTATTGTAGGTGAAGTGTCTGCTCTGCTCCACAGAGCTATCTTATATCAATAAGAGCACTTCATCAATGCTGAGGCATTATAGAGCTCGGCATGGCAATGAAGAATTGGCAGATACTCGTGAGAGTACCCCAGGTATGTTGAAATTCTCTCTAAAAATTGTGCTAAAAAAAAACAGTGACAGTGCTAACCACTACACCACCATGTCTTCTTATGTCTATTTGATATTGTTTGTAAAAATTACAGTCCTTTTATTAAGCTTTTGACAAAATAGTTCCTTTTGGCTTGCAGTTCCTAACAAGCAAGCAGTGGATGAGGCAGTGGTCAATATGATCATCAGAGACTGTCAGCCACTCAGCTTTGTTAAAAATGAGGGATTCAGGGAGCTCCTGAAGCTTATTTTACCCTTGTATGCTCTACCAAGCAGGAAGGTATGTTTAAGAATTAATATTATATGTACTAACTATATAACTATATTTTATTGTTCTTAACAGTATTTGTATGGTTATTTTCAGACCGTCAAGGACTTGGTGAGCCAGAGATATGAGGAGGAAAAGGAGAAAACCAAAAAGGACCTCCAGAGTGCTGTTGCTGTTACTTTAACAGCTGATTTGTGGACGTCTATGAATATGGAGGCATATCTAGCTGTTACTGGCCACTATGTGGACAAAGAAAGCCATGAACTCCATTCATCAGTCTTGGCAGTGCAGCATTTTCCTCAGAAACACACTGCAGAAAACATTTCCACGGTTAAAAGGAGCCTCATGGAGGAGTGGGGCATAGCAGGAAAGGTCAGGTGTCTTGTCACTGATGCAGCAGTAAACATGACTGCATGTGCTCGAATGCTGCAAATACGGCATACCATTTGTATAGCCCATTTCCTAAATTGAATTGTGAGAAAATCATGTGATCAAATCCCAACGATAACTGAAATACGCAACAAAACACGACACGACACGTCCTGGCTCGTACCTGGGTTGGAGCGGGGGGATACCCAGAACTCCTGGGTGGTGATGAGGTGCTCGTCTGGGGCTGTGGACGCTCTTCTCGGGTGGGGCCCTCCCGGCGCGGCGGGGGGGCTGCTCCCCTGGTTGGGCTGGGGCGGCGCTCTCTTCTCCCCGTGCCTCCCTGCTCCCTGGCTCTGGGGGCCTCGGGGTGGTCCTGCTGGCCCTGGCCGGGGTGGCGGATGTGATCGTCCGGGGGGTGGTTGTTCTCTGCCTGCTGCCGTGTGGCGTTGGGGGTTCTGGCTGCAGCTGCTGCTGCGGCGGGGGTCTTGGTGCGGGGGTGGCTGGTCGCCCTCCCTCCTTCTTTTCACATTCCATCATCCATTTAGAAAAACATAAACACTCACCTGAGCACAGGTGTTAGCTCACCTTTGCACTTATAGTTTGCATGATTGAATGAATAAAATATTTCACACTAGTTGGTTTAAAGGCATAAGTATGCGTGTGTGAACAATATCTGTATTGTGTGCATGTTTTGTATACATGTTGACATGTGGACACCTTTACAGTTAACAGGTGTGTTTATAACATCTGAGTGTGTGTGGACAGGTCCCGCCCTTTGAGGCTTGTAGTACACTTGTACCTTGCCGTAATGATAAACATCTAGTAAAGTTGTTGCTTTAGGCTGCTTCATGGTTCTACCCCCCCCCCCCTCTCCTATTATCACCCTCCTATCCCCCCTCCTCTCTAACATCCCTCTCTCTTCTTCCCTCCTTTCCTTTTCCGTCCGGTCCAACACCAAAGATTTTCAAACATGATGGAATTTAATAAAGTTTGGCCTCAACTACAAAAGGGGTTTATTCAGACATTCCTCTGGTTTGTCTGAAGATTAATAACTCCTGTTGTTGAAGTAAAATATGTCCAACACAACAGGCCTTCAGCTCTCATCTGTTTGCCCAGCTGTTGGACAGGACAAGTTATAAAAAAAAAAAAAAAAACCTGACATCACTCCACTGACTCCAGAAGAATGTCAGATCACTGAAGAGATGCTCAGGGTTTTTGCTCCTTTTGACCAAGCTACAAGAGAACTGTCTGAGGAAAAAAGGGTCTCTGGGTCGAAGGTCATTCCCATGATGAGAATGCTCCACACTGAGCTTCAACGTCAGGCCACAACAGTGACAAACATACATCACATTAACATAATATATAACATAACATAATATACATAAACGAAAGTCTTACCAAATAAAATGCAGAAATAGCAAGATGTGCTCGACTGCTAAAGAAGCAAAACAAAATTCAAGCAACTTGGACCAGGAATGGGAAAATTTACATCAGACCCAACGGGGTGGAATCTACACGCTCAGTGATGATAAGGAACATGAAAGAACTGGACTGCTTCAAATGACTGAAATAAGAAGGTATGCTGGGATCGGGTTTGGGACTGTTCAAACTGGACTGGATGCCTGATAATTATGACAGACAATACAATGAAAAATAAAACAAGTTGCAAAGTTAACTCAGCTACAAAGGATCACTTATTGCTGTGTACAGAAAATCAGTCTGATTCATACATCCAAGATCAGTCTGAAAACACCAAGCATGACTTTGAAAATGACATTGACCCGGACTCAAACTATTATAATGATCTTGAAATTAGTTGTAATTATTATACAGTGGAACAGTTTAACAGCAATGTGGACACACAAGAAGGCTTATCAGTTATTCACTTCAACAGCAGAAGTTTATATAAGAATTTTTCTTCTATAGAATTGTTTCTTAAATCTTTAAAAAGATTTAATGTGATTGCTGTATCAGAAACTTGGCTGGATGATAACAAGATGGTGGAAGTTAACCTTGAGGGGTACGAGCTTTATACTACCAATAGAATTAAAAGAAAAGGTGGAGGAGTGGCTTTATACATTGAACAAACAATAAATAGCAAAATTGTCGACGAATTATCTTACACTATTGATAATGTTCTGGAATGTATCACAGTAGAAATAGAAGATGAACATTCAAAAAAGATATTGATTAGTTGTGTGTATAGACCACCAGGAACAAATATGGCCAACTTCAATGAAAAAATGTCTGACGTTTTAAATACTATGGGCACAAATAAAATAAAAATAGTATGTGGTGACTTTAATATTGATTTAATCAATCCAACTGGTTTAAATCAAACAAGGGAGTTTATCAACTCAATGTATGGCAACTGTTTATGCCCAATAATTAATAAGCCAACACGTATAACCACAGAATCAGCAACGTTGCTAGATAACATATTCACAAATAGAACAGATAAAGAAGTTTTGGGAGGCCTTTTGTTTTGTGATATTACTGATCACTTGCCTGTGTTTGCAGTGTTGAAAAATGTGTCTTCAAAGAAAATGTATACACAGACCCAGGAAAAATGTACAAGGTGTTGCAATCCTGATAACATTGATTCATTTAGAAGGGCTCTATGTAATCAAACATGGAATGAAATATATGCTTCTACCAATGTGAAAGAAGCTTATGATGCTTTTCTGCAACGATACATAGAGCTTTATAATTTAAACTGTCCAAAAATTAAAATTAGTCATAAAAAAAATAATGAAAAGCCTTGGATAACCAAAGGTATTGAAAAGGCTTGTAAAAAGAAAAATGCACTATACAGACAGTTTGTAAAAGAAAAAAGTAAAGAAGCAGAAAATAGATATAAAAATTATAAAAATAAATTGGTGAATATAATAAGAAATTCTAAAAAAACAGTATTATCATAAGTTAATTGAGCAACACAAATTACACATGCAAGAGACTTGGAAAATAATAAACAAATTAACCAAAAAAAACAATAAGAAACAAGAGTATCCAAGTTATTTTAAAAAAGATGATATTCATATCAGAAACCCAATGCTTATTGCAAATGAATTAAATGAATACTTCGCTAATGTTGGAAATAAACTTGCAATGGAAATAAAAGAGCCAATAAAGAAGTTGAAAGACCTTAGTATCCAATCAAACAAGTTCTCAATGTTTCTGTCTAAGGTTAGTTCAAATGAAATACTAGAAATTGTTAGAACATTTCAAAATAAAAGATCCAAAGATTGGAATGACATTGATATGTCATTAATTAAAAACACAATTGAGTTCATTGTTGAACCACTAACTCATATATTTAACATGTCTTTTAGGGAGGGCATTTTTCCAAATAACATGAAAATAGCAAAAATTATTCCCATTTTTAAAAATGGAGATCGCCATATATTTACAAATTACAGACCAATTTCATTATTATCCCAATTCTCCAAGATATTAGAAAAACTTTTTGTTAAAAGAATGAACAATTTTATTGGAAAGTTTAATTTATTGCATGAGGATCAATATGGTTTTAGGGCTGGTAGATCTACTTCAATGGCGATAATGCAGCTGGTTGATCATATTTCTTCCTCGATAGAGAAGAAGAAATTTACTGTAGGCGTTTTTGTTGATCTTAAAAAAGCATTTGATACATTAAATCACACTATGTTACTTAGTAGGTTACAGAAATATGGTTTTAGAGGCATAGCATATTCCTGGTTAGAAAGTTATCTTATTAACAGATGTCAGTATGTTTATTTCAATAACGAAAAATCTGATATGTGTCCTGTTACATGTGGAGTACCCCAGGGGTCCCTATTGGGTCCCATATTATTTATTTTATACATAAACGACCTTTGTAAAGTTTCTGATTTGTTAAAGTGTGTTTTATATGCTGACGACACTACTTTGTATTTATCAGGAGATAACCTGGAAAAGCTTCTTTCAGACATAACAAAAGAATTATCCATAATCAAACAATGGTTCGATTCAAACAAACTGTCTTTAAATAAAAATAAAACCAAGTAAATTATATTTGGCTATAGAAAACAGGAAAACATCTCTGAGTTAAAAATTGAGGATGTTGTTCTTGAAAGAGTAAATGAAATAAAATTTCTGGGAGTAATTTTAAATCATACATTATCATGGAAACCACACATAACTTATGTTCTCTCTAAATTGACCAAATCATTAGCCATCCTACATAAAGTCAAATATTTTTTAAACACAGCTACATTGTACATTCTATATTGTTCCCTCATAATTCCTTATTTGACCTATTGTTTAGAAATCTGGGGGCATAGTTATAAGTCAAATACAAAACCTATTTTTATTCTGCAAAAAAAAGCAATTAGAATTGTAAACCACTCTTCATACAATCAATCCACAAAACAAATATTTCCTGAATTAAGGGCAATTAAATTTTTTTGATTTAGTAGATCTTAGTACTGGAATTTTTATGTTTAAAGTTAAAAAACAATGTGTACCCGCCAAAATACTGAGTTTGTTCGAAATAAAGGTTGATAATTATGATTTTCGAGGTATGTAAGGTATGTAAGATATGTTTAAAAAGAAAATGGTCAGAACTAATGCATTAAGGAATAGTATTTTTGTTCAGGGGGTCAACATGTGGAATTTATTACCAGACGAACTGAAAAATACAAAATCCATACTGCACTTGTTTCAAAAATACCTTCTGGACTGAGAGACTTTGGTGGTTGTGAGGTCATTTAGAGAAGTGTTTGTTTTGTTTTTTGTTTTGTTTTTTCCTCTTCTTTTTTTTTCTTTTCTGATTTAAGGTTCTAACAATTTGTAGATAGATGTGATGTTTGTATTCAGGGTTGGGGAAATAAGCCTTGGCTTCACCCAACACCTTTTTCGGTTAATGTTGTTCAATGTTTATGTTATTTTTATTTATTTATTATTATTATCATTTTTTTTTCAATGTTTATGTTGACATTAATCAGTGTCAATGTTTATGTTGATGGTTTTAGGTTTGTTTGTTTAACATAACCGAAATAAAGTTCTCATCATCACAAAAACAGCTGCTCAGCAACTGGCTGAAAACCTGAGGAAGCGGCTAACTGACGCTATTTGCGGCATGGAATCTCTCAGTGAGATGACTCTGGCAACTCTGTTAGATCCCAGATTTAAAAAGAATGGATTTGTTAGTCAACAAAAGGCAAGTGAAGCAAGCGGTGAAGAGACTGCAGTCAGAATGTGCAGAAGAAATGAGGACCCAAGAGCCTGACCCAAGAGAAGAAGAGCCTAGCTCTTCACATGGGTCAGAACCCAGGTCAGGTATTAAAATACATTTCTGTGGCACTTTGTGATATGATATATCATGTGATAATAAAGTAATGATTAACTATTTTTTTAGGGCACAATCTCTGGAAAACTTTAGATATGGAGGTTGCAGAGACCCAGAAGACGAGAAACGCAACAGCTGACTCCATTATTGAAGTCCAACGCTACCTGGCAGAAACAAACACACCCAGAAACAGAGATCCTCTGCAATATTGGAAATGGAACCAGGAAATATAGTCACATCTTCATCAACTTGCACTTAAAACTCTCTGCTCACCATCATCGTCTGTATCATGCGAAATTTTCCAAGGCTGGGGAGCTGGTGTGTAAGAGGAGAAATCGCCTTGGAGCAAAGACACTCCAAAAACTTTTGTTTCTCAATAAAAATTCATGAACTAATCACTTTTTTGTCTTTTATTTTCAACAGTTAAGTTGACAAATCTGTACATAAGTTAAAAATTGTAACTGAATTTTTACTCTAATTTGCTATATTTTACATACCAACTCAGTTTTAGCATTTACACGAACAAGGAATGCATTTACCTGCAATGATTTGATAACTACTGCAGGGGTCACTATTGGGTGACCAACACAGTATCAATACAGTGCCGACACAGTTTGTTTAGTGTGTCAATACACTCCTTGAGGTATCATCGTCCCATCACTAGGTCACGCAGAAGATGCATGGCAGTCTCAGTTTTGGAACGGAGTCAAACAGTTTTTTTACCTCGCTAAGTTCTTCTCGTTAATTTGCATATTTTCTTTATATTTATTCAGTTTTTCCCTTAAGTTCACTGTGGATTATTGTTCATTTTTCAACCTGAAGAAAAGGAATTAAAGATTTTTCTCTTTTATTTTTTGACTCTTTGGATTTTTATTGGATCGTTGGATAACGTGGAGAGCTGCAGGAGCGTCAAAACTGAGGACTTAACACTGGACCTATAGGTGGGGTTCACCTTGACTACGTCACCTGTCTGTTGCAGAGCCACACATTCACATTCACACCTATGAAGCATGTTTTTGGATGGAAACCGGAGAAAACCCACACAAGCACAAGGAGAACATCCAAACTCCACACAGAAAGAACCCAGCCGGGATTTGAACCATTTATGCTGCAAGAGTGCTAACCACTGCACCACCATGCAGCCTATTTTTTACCCCAATTCATTGATATAACTGTCATAGTTTTGAGGTGATGTTCATATTTATTTGTGTGACACAAAGTGTTGCCACATCTGGGGACACGGCAACACTTTTGCCACAAAGGCAATTAAAAACAACCAATTGCCCCCATGAGGCTAATATTCAGCCATGCTCTCTTTTTGAACCCAAAGATTATTTCAAAACTTAATCTCTGAATCTTCATCAGGAAACAGGATTCTTGATAACGGATCTGCAAAACGGTTCAACAGGAAACTCTTCTGACCAGAAATGATCATTTGACATTTGTGCTGTGCAGCAGCGGAGCTACTCTGCAGCTTGACTTCTCTTTTTTAGGGTTTAAGTTCTGCACCACATGGAAAAGTGTCAGAATGAGGAAGTTTTAGGAAGAGGTGGAAAAAGGGAGGTGGGGGTAAACATGGAGGACATGTGGGGATCAACAAGAAGAGAGAAAACATGAAAAAAGTCACTTGGAGCTTAATGCTGTCAATGCCATCAACACTTAACAGGATATGTGCACAACCACACACATCTACACACTCAAACGCACAAACAAGCGCACACCTTTGAAAATGAGGAATTGTTCTCAATCAACCTTCCTGGAGAAATACAGGTTCAACAAGATGCAGAAAATGTGTTCTTTCAGAGTCAGATTCACAAATATACAAAGTTAACATATTTACGGCTCGGTGGTGCAGTGGGTGGCGCTTTCGCCCCACAGTGAGTGATTGGCTGACTGCCACAGTGGGTTTTCTCCGGGAACTCCAGCTTTCTTCCACAGTCCAAAAACACGTTTTGTAGATGGGTTGATCATTTTGACATTGTCCGTCTGTGTGAATTTGTGGCATTGGGACAGGCTGGGGCAACCCTGTGACCCCGAAAGGGGTAAATGGATGGATGATTGTGTTTGATCTCTCCTATCAGCATTCTTAGGGTTATGTCACACTGAGGAAGAGTGTAAAATGTAGAATGGTTTAGTCCAAAAAACAGCAAGATGAACACTACAAACAGACTGTAACGTAGACACACAGCACCAGGGGCAAACGCCTTTTCAGTGCCGCTTTATGTGAGGAAACATGTGACATACATGCAAAAGTGAGGAAACGTAATCAAAATGTATGAAAACTTTGTAATAAAGCATTGCATTGAAACACACTGAATTAGCAGGAGGCCCTCAACCCAGTTTGCATTGGATTGCACAATTTGCAGTGAGGCTGAGCTTGATGCTGCAACAGGAAACACGCTAAACACAGAGATCTGGAGGATAAAATGATTGAAATGATTCAAATGTTTGTGGATGTCATGAAGGAAAAGTGAAAAAACGTTTAGTTTTTCCACCTTTTTAAAAGAATTCTTTAAAACTTTAATAACTGTTATTATTTTCTTTGCTTGCCATCCTATAATGAACAAATCCAGAGCAGATGAAGGCAGTTTTTCTCTGCTTCTTTTATTTTGAAGCTGAATTAATTTGCTATAAACCACTTTTCTCTGATGTAGAGTGACAGCTCAACTCCAAGCTCCTTCCAGACTCCTGAGCTTCCTCCACCTTTCTAAGGTGACCAGAGTCTTCCTCAGAGGAAAGTCTTGTTTTTTATAGTTGATCACATCTTGGTTATACTCCTGAAGTTTCTTCTGATAAAAGATATATCTTGCAATGTAAAGCTCTGAGCCACAAGTGTCAGTAAATTAAAACCCTTATAGATGCTCAGCAGCAACAAATACAGAGAAAATCATCCAAACTAGTGTCTTTGAGGGATGTTGTGTATAACAAGTTGTCAGAGTTAGAAGAAAAAAAAGTGAGCAGAAAGGCTGGGAGGGCGGGGCCAGAGCACTGGAGTGATAAGTAGAGGAGTACGGGAGGGGAGGACACACAGAGAGGACATGGAGCGTCCAGCTCTGCTGCTGTTTGTGGGTCTCTGCAGCTCAGGTAAAACTCTAATTCCATCCTGAGTCACTTTTACTTTTAGATCTGGGAGAAAGCAGTGGCGGCTGTTTGCATTCCTGCTGACTGCAGAAGAATCTGAGTTAGAAAATGTCACAGATCTCTCATCTGTTTGCCCAGCTGTCGGACAGGACAAGTTTAAAAAAAAAAAAAAAAAAAAGAAAATGTCACAGATGACACGCTGTTCCCCCCACGGGGGGCCCTCATGTCGAGGATGGGGTTGTTTCTGTACCAGGTTCAGTTTGGTCGTCGATGCACAATAAGGAGGATGAGACTCAACTCTGGTCACTGCGTCTTTAATTCTGCCTTTAAAACAGTGCAAACAAAATAGCATCAGTGGACATCACAACTGCAGCTCTCAGCTCAGACTGCTCACTCCAACTGGAAAGGGAGGGGCAGTGGCTGCATGGTGAAGGCAGGGTGTGTCCCACTAATTGCCTGCCCTGCGCAACAGGTAACTGTGTGACACAAATTTTCTTATAAAATAATTGGAAGATTAACAAAATATTTATTTACATTAATGTGTTAACTCAAAATAAAATAATTTCCAAATTAAATAATCACTGTGAACTTTTGAGAATGTTCCTTAAAAAAATCAATTTGCTACATTTCCATGGAGATCATTCTTGTCTCTGTAGGTAGGGACCCT
The DNA here is from genome assembly GCA_023969325.1 of Oryzias curvinotus. NCBI lineage: Eukaryota > Metazoa > Chordata > Actinopteri > Beloniformes > Adrianichthyidae > Oryzias > Oryzias curvinotus. The sequence goes on from CM043723.1 coordinate 20,066,799, forward strand.
GAAAAAATGAAGAGGAGGATCAATTGAAAACGGCTGCAGCTAAATTCTGCTTGATATCAAACCAAAGTTTCCTCAAAAACAGTCTGGGTTTTTTGTAAGAATGAATAATTTAGAAAAGTTTTCTTCCATAAATAATATGGGACGGCTGTGTTGCAGATGTGTGTGTGTGTGTGTGTGTGTGTGTGTGTGTGTGTTCTTGCACTTACTACTTACTGAGGACCAGCGAGAGTTTTTAACCAACAAAGTGAGGTCAATTTCTGGAAGTGAGGACATTTGCCGGTTCTCACTTTTTTTTTGATTGAAAACGGCTCTACTCTTCCCATAGATGCTTCCCTGTCATTTTCCCAGAAGTCCCCACTTTTGTCCAAAAATGCATTTTTTTCACCTGAATTTTCACACAGACTTTGCTCATGATCTCCCCCTACAGTTTTTTCAGGTACTGCTGTTGTAAAGGCGTACATTGGGGCCAACTACAGGTCTAATCAGGAATTACATCAAGATGGTCAAACAACCGAAAATTGCATCTCTAGAAAAGCAATTTTTTGCTTAATATTTAATAGTTTAAAAAAATATATGTAAATGTAATGTTTTTTATACAAATCAAATTTTAACTACATTTTTTAAATTGTTAACCAACGTAAGTTATTTTTAGAGTTAAAATCTAAAGATTTTTTAAATAATCGCTACTTTTTTAATTAGATCGCTAATTTAATGTATCCACCTTACACTTCTTGCATTTGGTTTTCACATACATTTTTGGTATTTATACTGTAAAGTTTAATACATTTTGTAAGCATCTTTTGGACAATGTATATTAGAAGAGGAGGTAAAGTAATGCATTTTCCACTGTTAACAAAAAAGACTTAGTGACCCAGCCAGTGCTAAAAGAAGCTATAGGTCAAATTGGTTGAGGCTTTTGAAACAGGTCATTTGTTGTAAATATCTGTTGTCATATCTCATCAAGAGTGCTTTTTGATCATATCAAAACTTTTTCACCCATTTTGATCCAGTTCCTCAGTAAATATTCTTCAATACATAGCATTGATTCATAAATTGTTTGATGTGAAATGATTAAAGTTTACAACTATTTTCATTATTATAGAGGTGTTTGTGGGAAAGAGAATAGATAAATGATAAAAGGGATAAATGATAAGTGGTTTAGAAACAGTGTCATCAGTCAGAAGCTTCTACAGATTTCCTGCAATGGGAAGCAGTAGTTCCTTCAGACCCGACCAGAAGAGTTTCCACAAGCCTACAAGAGATTCTTTCTGTTCACAGCAATAAACTGTTAGAATAAATCAAATTACTGAAACAACTCATTTTCTAAATGCAATTAAAATTATTTTTTACATTTTATTAAATCTGAATTGGCCACTGACCAAATAGTCTGGACACTTTTACCCATTGTAAGAATTAAGTATTTATAAATGCATGATAAATGCTTAATTTTTAATAATAATAATACATTTTATTTATTAGGCGCCTTTCTTGGAACTCAAGGTCGCCGAACAGGCATAATAGCACCGATTTAAAAGACATTAAGTTAAAAGTTTAAAAAGACAAATGCATTCCAGTCAGAAAGGTGAGTTTGAGGCTGGAGATTTGGAGAGGGAGTGAGTCCATAATCCGGAGGTCAGGAAGGAGGGAGTTCCAGAGTTGTGGGGCAGAGCGACTGATTGTCCATCTCCTCACAAGGTGAGCAGTGAGCATAACAAGTTGAGGGGAGGATTACGACCCGAGGGAGCGGGCGGGAGTGGTAACTTGAGGGAGATCTGAGAGTTAAGGGGGGGAGTATGAATGGGTTTGGATTTTGGAGTCTTAACCTAAGTGCATAACAATAATTCAGGCGAGATATAATGAAGCTGTGAGCCACTGTGGCAGTGGAATGAGGGCTGAGGGTAGGGTAACGACGGCGGGTGTTCCTGAGGTGGAAGCAAGCAGTCTGAGTGACGTTAATGTGAAAAGCGAAGCTAAGAAAGCTGTCCATGATGCTACCAGGCACTTAACCTGAGAGGAGGGGAAAATGAGGGAGTTGTCAAAAGGGATGATGATGTTATTTATTTTACTTAGAATGGACTCGGTGCCTACAAGTAAAAGTTCTGTTTTATTGCTGTTTAGTTTGGGGAAATTAGAAGTGAACCAGGATTTTGTTGAAATAAATGAAAGAAGTGAAAAAGGATGCGAGGGTGTTGCAGAAATCCGAGCTGCACAGGTGAGGAGGAAGTAAATTTGGAGGTTCTGTTATCCTTGAGAGTACATAGACATGGGTTTTGGAGCTTCCTTCATTTGAGTTTATTAAGCTGGAGTAATATGTAGATTTCGCATTAGAAATTGAGTTTTTGTAGAAGAGAAGGTGGTTGGAGTACATGCCTATTGGTAGAGAGGCCGCTTTTAAAGTCTTTCCAGTTGACGTCCACTTGATTTTAGTTTCCTGAGGGTGGAAGTAAACCAGGGGGCAGTAACATTGAAAGAGACAGTTCTAGTTTTAAGAGGGGCATGAATATTTGAAGATTAAGGATATGATTATTGTAGTATTAAATAAGTTCATAAAGTGTATGAAGACTGGCATGAGCCATCATGTAAAATCCCCTGAGGTGGGGTTTGAACCTGGGTATCCCCAAACAAGGTCAGTATATCTGCAACTGAACTATAATTAAGAATATGCAGATGATTAAGGGGCACCCTACTATAGTGGTGCAAAATGTTTCAAAATTCTTTCAACTTTTGATAATTAAAAAGGAAATAAAATAAACTAGTGTACATAAACAAATGCAAATTGTAACAATTTGCATTTGTTTATGTACACTAGAACACAGATACGCAATTAAATACTAAGTTGATTAAATGTGCGAGTAACAAATTTAAACATAATGGTTAAAAGAAAATCTGCTGCCTCAAATGAATTAACAATGATAACCACACCCTCCACCCTTCATGCAGTTCATTAAGCAAATTATATCACACCATTTATACACCACCATTTACTTTGTAAATTTGGATATTTACAAAGCTCTATGTCAAGTTCATATCTTCGTCCCAGCATTGCACCGCTCATAAATAAATCAAATAAACAGGCTTGATCTCACCGTCTTCTTTCCAAGTCTGTGACGTTTATATCCAATGGGAAGGCAAAAAGTGGAGGGAAAAAACATGCAACAACCCATTCACAGAGAGAACTACAAAAAGGTAATCCAGTGGTGTAAAGCTTGTATTGGAGTGGCTCTGGGATGTCAAGCATAATCCTAAAACACAGCTAACCCTTGCCATCTCATCCAAACATTTTTAATTTGCCCAGGCTTCCTGTTTCTGGTCATCTGGTCAGTGAAGCTCCGCCTACTTGATGATCCATAGTAGGCTTCTCAAAGGTGCAGCTGATCTAGTGGCATATATGTCCACAGGATCAAGGCCATAATATTTATTGTGGTTTTATTTCTTGAACTTGTCAAAAGCATGTTTGATATGGTGGCAAATTTACTAGATAATCAACATATTTGCCCCTTTATAAGGTTGTACAAAAACAAATGTTGATTTATTTTAAACCCACCTCCTACATTTTCAGACTGATTTCTGAAACCTTTTATTTGACTTGTGAAAATGTAAAATAGGGTAATTGTTGTAAAGTCCCACCTGTTCAGTATAATTTGTTCAGGCACTGCTGTGAATTACTCTCTTTTTAGTACATTCTGTTCAGGAATGCATGTGGACGAGCGGGGTCCTAAGGAAAAAACAGAGGGAGGGAGGGAGGGGAGCAGGCAGGCTACATGTGACATGGCTGTGAGCTCTGTAAAAACTGAAGAAAACTGAAGATAAAAGTTTAAACTGCTTATCTTGTTCTGTGCTCTCTGATCGGAGTCCTGATGCGGATGTAGAAGTCACAGTCCGAGGAATATAGTGCCTCCTTTATTCAACATTTATTTATCACATTTTTCACATTCAGACTATCTATGACAAGGTCCAGTCAAAAACTGCAGGACCTAAATTGTTCCAACCCTTTATCAAATTGTGTCTAAGATAATAAATAACCTAAAAAAAAAAACGCAAAAAAAGCAAGTGCCTTAGAGATACATATGTATACTTTAGTCTAACAGTTTGCACAACAACTCATTGTTCCTTTGTATAGAGTTTAAAATAAAATAAACCCCTTCAAAAATATATGGAGACTTGATAAGGAGTTTAAGGTTTCATGACTTGGGAGAAAAACCTGCTGAGCCTCCCCCTCCCCCACCATTCAATTAATGGTCGGCCAAAAATCAGCCAGAGTGCTGCGGAAGGGAACAGTGAGGTCAGGAGTTCAAGAAGTTTGCCACAAACTGGAGAATTCAATGTTTAGAGAGAAGATGGGCCACATCTATCTATTGAACAGTGGAGAGGGGTTTGGCCCAGCAGGTTGTTCTACAAATTCAAGAATGCTGAAAACTCTCTCATGAATCTCATGATATTTTTCAAGATCGTCACATTAAAACTATACAGTAAATAAAGTGATTTAATTACGTACAGTAACTTCTCTCCCTATTAATAACTGTAACATGCACAAAATAAAGAGTACAACTGTATTCCATTAACCCAGATGAGATAGTGAATGAAGAGACAGTAGCTGTGTTTACATGGACAGAAGAAATTAGAATCAGTGCCTGATCAGAATAAAAATGCGTCATGTAAACACGCCGAATACTCTGATCCGATCAGACTCATTCGAAAAAAAATTTCCTTGAGATAGGTGGGTTATGCCAATTGTTAATCTGAACGTTGTGCATATAAACAATTAATTACTATCGTGGTTCACTCACTTCTGCACTGGCTTTTACGTCGTGCATAGACGGTGTGACCGACTGGCTGCTCTGGGCTTGCTAACCATGTCTCTAAGCAGATCAGACAGACTCATAGCTTCGTATGTGTGGGCAGGTTAAAGTGCTTTGTTACCGTGTGTACTGCACACTGTCACGCTTTGCATGAGTGAGCTGCCGGACTCAGGAAAACTGTGTCTCCCAGGGGAACTGTGTCTCAGAGCAGAGGAGCGGCTTTGAGATGGTGTGTGAGCTGGTGGAGGTGTCACTTGAATTAAGAAATTTCACTACGCACAGTCCTGAGAAACCGTGCAAATAATCATGTGGATTTGTGTTACCATTCGTGTCCAGACAAAATGATGGCTGATGTTATTCCCACATATTTAAGTGCAGCCAAGAAGCACATTGTGGCATTGACCGCATAGGTTTTAAGTACATGCTAGGCTAAATGCTGTTAGCATGTACTAACCTAAACCTAACCCTTCTTCTGGGTCTGTGCGTCCAAGAATAAAGCACTGGCTGCACATAATAAAATGGCACTTAATTAAAGTCACAACAATAAAAGAATGTTTAGAAGATCATCTTACTCTATGCTGCAGTTTTGTTTGATTACAATGGAACTCTAATTTCTTTTTCTACTGTCGTTTACATTATTACGGTATTTGACAGTTCTGCTCATATCAAAATAATTTATTCCGATCAAAAATGTGGCATAGGTAAACGATTGTTATTATCAGATAAAGTTTTTCTGTTCAATTGTAATACGAACTTAGATCCAATCAAACACATTTTGCACGTGTAACCCAAGCTAGTATTGGACTGAGAGTGACTCAGAAGCAGCCCCTTTACCCTCACTCTTTACATATATTTATTACTTACTTAGGCTTTTTTTTTTAACTTTTTTTACTGTGTCTGTCTGTCTTTCTCTCCATCTATCTGTCTGTCTATTCATCTATCTGTCTGTGTCTGTCTGTCTATCTCTCTATCTGACTGTCCGTCCATCTGTCTCTCTATTTATCTGTCTGTCTGACTATATATCTCTCGGTCTGTCTATCTC